>JAOTRH010070468.1:0-17906 GCA_034768845.1 Heliamphora exappendiculata | reverse complement strand
ATGAATGAAAGAAAAAGCATTCCTCCAGCAAAACAAATAAATAAATAAAAAGTACCAAACCATTCTCTTTGTTCTCCCTCTAACCAATAACATTGTGAAAATAGCAAAAAGAGCATTCATTTCATTTCATTTCATTCCATTCCATTCCAAAGGTTCAGACAAGCGACAAGCATTCATTCCAATCTGAAGATGCCCTAGGCAACCAATAACCAAAGCAAATTATAGGTTCCTCTGGCAGAGACAACTAAGCAAATCAACAATATCTGAATGGGCCCCATTTGCAATTATAGCCACAACACAAACAAATCTCCCTTTCACCTTTCAGGACAGAAGCTAAATCAAATCAATTGTAGACCATATACTTGGGGGTGGCACTGAACTTCTGGTATCCCTTTATGACTTTGTTCACAGCATCAAGGAAGTCTTTCTCTGTCACTGTTTTCCTCCTAGCTCGAATTGCGTACATTCCAGCCTCAGTACACACACTCCTTATGTCAGCTCCTGAATGAGAAGATACAATGGGAAAGCCAAAAACTAAGAAGAAAAATCATTTTAGAGCTAACACGATATAGCAAAAACATGCCAAAAGAGTAGACTCCGCAACGTCTTTTTGTTTGTTTCACTATTCGTCCGTATCGCAAAGCTGGTCGACGCCAGCTGTAATGGTTGAAAATAGGAGGCCAACCAAGACCATGAAATATGTATTTAATTCAAGATTTTGGGGGCATGCATAAACACAAAGGATATAATCAATCCTAATTCATAACAAAAGATTTTGGAATGGCTTTTCACAAAATTCAAAGAGTTGGCACCCCAATTATTATCCAGTAATGATATACAAACAACAAATTTTTTATCGACAAAAGGTATATATTATATATAAAACAACAGAGCATTTACAAAATGCAACCGTTATACAGAAAGAGCTAAGAAAATGTCGTGTATCAAAAAGCTCTACAAGAGAGCTCATTATCCTATACAAAGGGCCATCTACACCATGATATACAAATACAAATTATATAGAAAATTCATACATAATGAAGTGGGTCTTATAGTTTCAAACTAAAACAATCAAAAAGATGCCCTACTATTTCAAAAATTCCACTGCTCCATATTCAGAAAGAATATCATATCATTTTAGTTATTCAATACTTCAATAAATAATAGTTAATAACAACGATGATGTGAGGAACTGACAGACACCAAAATTCGGATCTATGAGCACACACAATAATGGTTACAGAAAATAGAAACCAAAACACAACAGAACTACTTATTAATGCCATTTTATCATGACACATAAAACAGCATTAATAGCGTAACGATAAGAGGTCAAATAAAGATTGAGTAGATACCAGTAGAATTTGGACAGAGGCGAGCCAAAAGTTCAAAGCGAATATCCCTTTCACAGTTCATTGTTCGTGTATGGATCTTAAATATCTGTGTCCTACTCTCCAAGTCCGGTAGGCCGAACTCTACTTTGCGATCTAATCTTCCAGGACGTAGCAGTGCTGGGTCCAGCGTGTCAGGTCTGAGAAACAGTACAACAAAGGCCATAAGTGTAATAAGGAAGACAATATCCCAGTTATTAAAGCAATAGAAGTCTTAAAAATCAACTTCGATGGCCTATTGAACCTTATCTGTTGAGTAGGCTACCGCTTAGAAATATAGAAAAATAAGAATCACCCAAAAAACATTGAACAAATTCATTCCAACACCTCCTCCTTCCAGCCCTTCTTCCCCACCACAAAAAAAAAGAGAGTCAAAAACTAAAATTATAAGGGAAAAAACCCAAAGACAGACAACCACAAAGGTTAAAAAGAAGAAATCAAAATGCCACCAGACCTTCCATACAGTTCTATATGTCATAGTATAATCAGTCCCGATTCTCCTGAAATGCGTTAGATTACGAACTTCACATTGCTTGGAGGTCTTTTGAGATCAGAAATTGACATGCACATAAGGGGTGCAAAAGACAACAAAAAGAAGACGAAAAAGACAGCAAAAAGAAGATGAAAGCAAGTAGATGATCTGTTTATATTTCCAAGGTAAGATTTTAAACACAAGAAGTATCAAAACCAACTATAGTTTCCTGACATCGATTGCATCCCAATAATGAAATAGTGATGATAATTTAGCACTACAACAGAAATGCAGTTGTATGATAGGGAGTCAACTGACCGATTTGTTGCCATCAGAACTTTGATGTTTCCTCGAGCATCAAATCCATCGAGCTGATTCACAATTTCAAGCATCGTGCGCTGAACTTCATTGTCTCCACCCACACCATCATCAAATCGTGCACCTCCTATAGCATCTACTTCATCAAAAAACACAATACAAGCTTTCTTGGAACGTGCCATCTGGCGCAATAACAGAATTGATCAGATATTGAGGTGGCTGCAAAACAAGTTTTGTATCATGACTCATGAGACAAAGCTAGTACCTGAAACAGTTCACGGACCATACGGGCTCCCTCCCCAACATATTTCTGAACAAGCTCACTCCCGATAACACGGATGAAACATGCATCAGTTCTATTAGCCACAGCTCTAGCTAAAAGTGTCTTACCAGTACCAGGTGGACCATAGCACAGAACACCCTTAGGAGGGTCAATTCCAAGCTTCACAAATTTTTCAGGGTGAAGCATGGGCAGCTCAACAACCTGCAGCAAGAAATAGACAGAAAGAGCTTATATTAGAGTTAAGACTCATACAAAAAAATATAGTTCCAAGTCACAGCTTGTGGATTATGTTGTTCATAGTTACAAAATACAGAAGTTAGATATGTCAACAAGAGAAGACAACAATGTCAGCAATGTAACCCAAGAAAAAATAAATATAATACATACCTCTCGCATCTTCTCAATTTGCTCCTTGCATCCACCAACATCATTGTACGTCACATCTGGTTTTTCCTCCACGGTCATCATGGTTACACTTGGATCTATTTTTGGAGGTAATGGGATCTGAATTTGATACTTGTTGCGATCAACTCTGCATCAACAAAAAAATGATCATAATAAGATCATAAAACTGGACAGAATTACCTAACAAAAAGATAAGACGGAAGTACAAGCAAAATCAGCATAGGACAAACAAAGAATGGATAGAGAATGGTTAAGAAAAACAAAAGTTCCAAAAACATGAAAGGATTTAATTCAAAAACTTGGTCATTAAAGCCAACTAAGTGTTTCATGATCTTCAGTAGCCCTTTAGATATAGACAAGTCAATAACAAAATTTATTGTCCATCTGGTATCTAGATTCCAACAAATAAATCAAGTTGCATGGACCACCTCTAAGGCCACTGGACCGGAGCTCAGGAAAAATATCAAAATTCAGCGAAATTCAACAAGACTTTGGGGTTTGCCCAAGCCTCAGCTCCCCACAGAGTTGTTCATCTAATTTGGAAGAAAATACATCTCAGGTGTAAGACAATCAAGAGTAATTGCTCCCAACTATAATGTGAACAGACAGCAATCTTATTCCATGTTTTTTCCTTTTGGATCTCTCATTCAATTCAAATACTCAATGCAAAGACAAGTTTTAACTTATGTTGATCCCACCGGGAAGAAGAGAACAAAAAGAAGTGGGGGGGGGGGGAGGAGTTGAGTTCAAAGACCATAGAAAGAGCTATCAGGATTTCAAATCTCAGAAATATTATTGGTGTCCATTTTCCTGAAATTGCAAATTTTTAGCAAGTGAATCTTGAAGTGGCCAAAACTCAACTACAAAAAAATAGGGCCAAGTAATCAATTTTTGGCAAAAGCTGAAAAATTAGGACCCAAAAGTATTGAACCAAACTGAACCGACTTGAATTAAGCATTTGTCCCAATCAATTGAGGTCGGCTACATAAATCTTTTTATGCCATTTTGCTATGTTAAAGACCATATTTTTAATTAGTTTTAATAGATTCATATATTTTCTTAATACGACATCCCGTGTCAATTTAGGTCTACTCCTCCCCCTAACATTTTTATTAATCACGATCTTGTCGCTTTTTCTTACTACTGTATCAATTGGTCTACATTGTATGTATCCAAATCACCTTAATCTATTTTCTCTCAACTTGTTCTCAATTGGTGCGATCCCTACCATTCTATAAATATTTTATTTTTAATTTTATCTCTTCTAGTCTTACCACACATCCACCTTAACATTCTCATTTTCGCAGCACTCATCTTATCTATGTAATCTTTTTTAGTAGCTCAACATTTTGTCCTATATAAAATTACTAAGCTAATAGCTTTCCTATAAAATTTTCTTTTTAATTTTATAGGTATCCATCGATCACATAAAACTCCAGAAACATTCCCCACTTGAGCCAACCAATTTTGATTCTATTAGTTACATCATTTGCAACATCTTCATCTTTATTAATAATCAAACCTAGATAGCGAAAATATTCACTTTTAGATATATTTTGGTTTTGAATCTTTACCTTTTCACCATCAATACTCGTATTTCTGCTAAAATTATATTCCATATACTTAGTTTTATTTCTACTTACTCGAAACTCTTTTAACTTCAAATCTTTCTCCTACATTTCTAACTTAGCGTTAACTCTACTCTTAATCTCATTTACTAAGATTGATATGTGATAAGTCTCTCTTTGGGGCTGCCTACACTAGTGTGTTACAATTTCCCCCTTTAGCCAACGTCTTCATTGTTTTTCCACACAGTCCAGGTGGCCATGACCCATATGCTACGTACACCGAGGCTATGCTCTCATACTACCTATGACAACTTGCGCCCAAGATAACCACGACAACATCCATCGAGGTTCCACAACACACCCCAAAAATCTTGGTTAGAAGATACTATGTATCTTGGTTGCGTCGTAAATATACTTGCACATCCCCACATCTTCATTAGATGTGGTACTGCCTACACTTGGGTGTTTCGTCCAAAGTTACTATGTATCTTGGTTGCGTCATATATATACTTGAATGTCCCCACATCTTCATCCCATGTGGGACTACCTACAATTGGGTGCCCCCCTCCGCCCTCTTATGTGAGCCACAACTTTTATCATTATATAAGCAATAATGAGAGACAAAAGTGATCCCAACTAAGGACATCCTAGATAAGATGTGAAAAAATAGATTGCCACCATACAATTTTTGAGCTAGAAACCTCATTTGAAGACAATATTCATGGACTAGCTACAAGTGCCAGAATCTCATATGCTGGTGCACATCCACATCAGTGTTTAAAGTAGCGCTCAATCAAAGATCAGAGGGGGTGGTCAGCTGAGTTGCCGAACACACAACATACAACGGAAGTTGCATATGACAGTTCTGCATTTAAGCCCCAATAAAATCGTTCCAGTATTGACCCAAGATAAGATTTCAAAGAAACATGTCAAATTACAAAAGAACCAAGCCTATGTTTGGCCAAGCTTTTTTTAAAAAGTTTTTTGCTTAAAAATCTCCTAAAAAGCCTGTTGGTTTGGCTTTCTATTAAAATCAATTAACTTTTTTTTACATCTTTTCACATATATTTTTTTAATAAAAAAGCCTAAAAGTCAAAAGGTCTACAAAAAAACTAGGCCAAACACAAGCTAAGAGCCAGTAAGACAATGTTACAAGAACATGACTAAAGCGTCAGATGCTAATGCATGTCTAGGTCAGTATTTAAAGTATTGGCTGAATCAAAGATTGTTCCAGTATTGACCCAAGATAAAATTCAAAGAATCATGTCAAATTGCAAAACAACTAAGAGCCAGTAAAACAATGTTACAAGAACATGGCTAAAGAGTCAGATGCTAATGCATGTCTAGGTCAGTATTTAAAGTATTGGCCAAATCAAAGAGCAGAGAGGTTTCATATGAGCTCCTGAAAACTGAACAGGTGCATATACTGCAAGTTGAATATGACAAGTTTGCATTGAGCCACGATAAGGTCATTACAGCAGTGACAGTACTCGAGAACTATAACTAAATCATATTGGTCATAAACCCCTACATACACGATCATCCTTTTAGGACCAAAAACTTATGCTAGGGCCACAACTATTTAGACAAGTGTTACACAATGCATTTAATGAACTTTGTGGGTCTGCTGTGTTCTTCTTTTTTTTTACTTTTTTAAACAAAATTTCCAAACCTTATATGCAGCAAATTGTTGCATACCACCTAAAACAAACAAACAAACTGCCAATTGCAAGTTAATCATAAGATCGTATCACCCCAAAATAAAAAAATAGCCATATGTTGTTGTCACATTTCTACATTGATAATCTAGGAGACTAGGGCAAAGTGAGCAGTTCATGCAACAATGATATAGACACGAAAAGATAAAGACCATTAAGGACAACTATGTAAGATATGCACAATCGTCTTTACAACTTAGTTTATTTAAGACTTACCAATATACTAAATCTGTTACCCTAAAGAAAGATCAATGTTGTTTTGTTGAGTCGTTGGCACACACACACACACACTAATTTCAAGAACTCAAGAGTTGAAAACCATGGGCACAAAAATAACAGTACATCCGACTAAATGAAATATGAGACCATACCTGAAACATACCCTCAATTAGAACAACATGCAGAACCACAAAAAAGACCCACAAAGCCATGCATATCTTAACTATGAGATGTATGCTTCCAAATCTTAGTTCAGGAATTTTCACATAGAAATCCCTCATCCATCGGTCTCTGTCAAATCACTAGTGCCAAGGCACCAATTGTCGTTAAACTTACAACATAAAGCACATACGTACAAATGAAAACATTTAAAATAGAAAGAGAAAAGGAAGTATCAAGGAGAAAAACTCTTGCACTTATGACTAGGAAAAGTAACACAAGAAAAATAGTCGTAAGATTCTGCAAATGATGGCAAAAATGCTTATCAATTCAAATCTTTGAAGTCAACAAGGGAGAAACCTACCCGACCCGCATGCCATCTTCAATATCAGTCGGGGAAACTTTGTCACCCAACCCAACAACAAACTGCAGTCGTAAACAGAATATAGTCAGACAAAGTGTTGTATTTATGTCTCTAGAAGTTTACACACTGTTTATTTGAATATAAGACAAAATAAAGGAAATTATTTTATGCCAAAAAGAAGAATTTGTCTTCAAAAGAACATAGAATAATATAGTGTGTTAAATTACTGCACTTCCACTGTCACAATAAATCAAATGCTGTAATTCCACAGCTGTTTACTCATTGAAATTCAAGTTAATACTGCATTGTAAAAACCTCACTAATGCAATAAGCAAAATTTCTCCAGGAATTTAACCACCAGACTGCCATGGCTACTGCAAAATTGTAGTCTTCATAATTTGCATTATTAACCTGATTCTACAAATACTTTTCCTTCCATTGAGAAATGAGAACTAATAGGCAGCTTAAAAGCTCCATTCATCCTTCAATCTCTTCAGTTTTTTAATCAAAAAGAAGTTAGGATTTCAGTAAATAGTAAATCATGTCAATACTCGAGCGTGTGCATACACATACACATAAAAGGATATATTAAGAATTGAACAGCTTAATGGGAGCGCTTATGTGTAAATTACCTTTGCAATTTGCTTAACATTAATAACATATTTTGCATCTTCAGTGTTTGGGTTGATGATCTTCGTGCACCTTGCCACCTGGTTACCAAATCACTAATGATTAAAATACCAAATAATATAAAAAACAATGAAATTCAGTCCAAGCACCGTTAGAACACCATACCTGCAGGGGCTGCTCCTCTTGCATCATTTGCTTATCAGATACAAGATCCCATTGGCTGGGTGCAGCTAAGCCAGTGTCTGACTCCTTGATACCTATGGTAAGATATGGACCAACACTTCAGATTTAGCATATTCAGGTACAAGTTCCATCAATCCACATGTAGTAATCCATAAGCAATAAGAGAAAACTGTAAGATCACTATTTAAAAAGACAATAAAAGTAACAAAATAAAATATTTTCTGCTTCAAACAGAAATTGAAACAGAGGCAGAGTTAAAGGGACAAAGAAATTAGGAATTTATTTGGGAAAAAACATGACATAACTTCCCTACAAGATTAGTAAACTACACTCTGCAAATTGGTTAATTATATAGGCTATGTTCTGTTGTCAAAAAAGTCAGTGATTAACCAGAAAAGTGAAGTGAAAGAAAAAAAGGAAAAGAAAAATATAAAGGAATTAATTTCCTTACCTGTTTAGTTTGCAAAGAAGTTAGTAAAAATTAGTTTTCAACTTTTTCATCATGCATAATCATATACTTTATACGGGATCTGTTTTGTGAGAAAGTGTTTTCCCACAAAAAAATGCAGGTGCCACATTTTCTTGTGGAACACTCACGCAAAAAAAATAGAACGGTCATTTTTCCTTTTTCCTTTTCTTTTCTGTCAAGCCATGGTGGGAACAAGAAAACATACCACATAGATCATTAACCTTCTTAGCCATTTCCTTAATTTCCTTCTCTGCTTTCTTTATGCTAGTAGAATAAGGTCCCAAACCCTACACATCGTTTGGCTCGTTCAGTTAGAGTGAAGAAAACAATAGCCCTATGAACTATAGATCTAACATATAAATTATAATAGACACCCAGTAATCTCATACTCGGTACAACTGGAGGCAAAGAAGTAGCTACAACCAGTTGCTTCATGAAGCATCTTTTCCATATACGTTATGTTGCATATATTCCTTAATTTTAAACTAAAAAACAACAACAACAACAAATTTAGAACATCAACAGCGTAGGATTGTACTACAAGAGGGAATACAGTCGAAAAATCAGGGGAAAAAGAAATGTCCTGCCATTGATTAAAGGCGTATGAAGAACTGAACGCCAAATAAGCAGGCAATACCGCACTAGTATCTACCAAAAATGGGAACACTAGTGAACTATGAAAAGATTCGGACGACAAAAAAAAACATAGAAAAGACAAAATCTGCTGCTAGCATATGTGGAAAATGGACAATTTCAGAACCAAAACAAAATGCAGCGTGAGATTCAAAGACAGATTTTCAATCTATCTGTGTAACCAAACAAAGGATAAGATAAACATTGGGGGATGGAGATATAATTTGAGAAGTGAATAGTCGATAATCAGAAGTAATCCAAACACTGAGAACGAATCAATCAAACAACAAAACTAGGGGGTTTCAAAAGAGAGATTGTACATAAGTTTTGAGAAGAGCGATGTCGTCCTCATCGAGAGGGCGAGGATTCTTCTCGTCCTTGATCTCGTCATCGGGTTCAGGCGCCATAGATTGCTTTCCCCTCTATCAACTGCGAATTCTCTCTGAAAGTGCTTTTCTTGCGAAACAAACAAACTGAGGTCGACGTTGAATCTACCTCCAAGATTTGGGTCTCCGACTCTCCGTATGCAACTTGGTTCTTTCTTATAGGAGAAGAACGAATGGACCGAATTTCCAATTTTATTCTAATTTTATTCGGTCAGAAGCCCAACTATCCAGTAGGAGCGGCCCAATCATATCAGGGGCCTTCGTATCCGCACGTCGGCCCTAAAGGCCCAACAAGTTTAAACACAAAAGTTGGCTTCAGTTTTGGTCCAACCAAATCAGAATAGCCCCTATAAATTAGTCTCACTCAATAAATTTTAATAAATTAGTCTTAATTCAGTGAATTATTCTCAAAAGTGTCCCCAAACCGTGAATTATTCTCAAAAGTGTCCCTAAACCCTGGCTCTTAGCTGCCCTTCTTCTTCTCTGACACTAACGCTGAAGCCCGGCGACTTTCTCCAACGATTTCTGGTGATTTTTTTGAAGAGTTCTTGTAAATTAACTTAAAAATTTCTCAGTCAAAAGCGAAATTTTAATTGAAGATTTTTTCGATTTCAAGTGAGAAATTTCAATTAACAAAACACCCTACTATTGAAATTTCTCAACTCAACTGGTTTATAATTAAAAAATCTCTCAGCATACAATTGAGAAAATCACAGTTTACAAATGAAAAATTTATCAATTGTGTGAACTGAAAAATTGTGAACTGAAAAAATTTTCAGTTGAGACATCAAATTTCTATTGAGATATTTTTCTGACTCCAGATCTGTACTAAAAAATTTCTTAATTAGAAACAAAATTTCTCAATTTCAAGAAGAGAGAGAGAGAGTGCTTAATAATGGCAGAACCTACAATGGGAAGGACGACATGAATGAGGAGGAAGAGCGACGATGGAGTGTGACGATGCAGATATGAGGGTGACAACATAAATCTAAAGAGGAGAAGCGGCAACAAAGGAGGAGCCTTCCCGTATTATTGGTCTTTATGACCTATTTTATACATGCGTAATAGTCTGGCATCGAATTGACGGTAATAGCACAGATCTAAAGAGGATGAGCAGATAAGGAGGAGGAGCGGCGATGGCGGAGGAAGAGAAACGGCAACAAAACTCAAGGCGGCGCATGATCACAACGGGACCAAGAACACTGAACTATAGATGCGGCAATAAAAAAAATCAAATCTATTCGTGGTTGGCAACGAAGGACAACGGCGAGGAACGGCGACGGCAACGGCGGCAACAGTTCAGTTTTGTATAGAGAGAAATAGGGACAGATTGAGTTTAATTGAGAGAAAAACAATTAGGATTTGAACTGAGAAAAAGAATGAGATTAGGCTATATTAGTCATATTAAAAATACTAAGACCTTATATTAGAAAAAACTTATTAATAGAACAAATTCTTCTATAACTCTTAAAAATAAAACTAATCACTAATTAACTCAAAAAAAAAAAACTACTCTAAACTATTCATCCCAACCATTTTTTTTCCCTTCCTGACATCCCAAGCAGGGACAAAGTGTCTAATTTTTTTTAGCAAAATGAAAATAAAATTTTTTTTTTTTAAACATCACATTTTTTGAAAAATGTTTTAGATTGTTTATTAGGTTTTCACAAACTATTTTTCATAGAAAAAGTCAAGAAAGTGGTAAAAACAGTGGTGTTTTTAAAACCACTCAATATTTTCTAAAAATGAGAAGAAAAAAAAAACAATAGCAGTGTGCTTGTGCGTTTCCTTTTTAAATACTCCTTTTGAGCATTTAACATGAACTGTTCGTTCCATTTAAAAAAGAGCATGAACTGTTCATTCCATTATTAGCCAAAAAAAAAAGGTTTCGAAATATCTGCTAGAAGCATATAAATACAGAAATGACTTCAAAATTTCCATCCTGCACAGCCCTATGATCTCACTCGATCCTAATTTAACAGCAAGCGCTGGATCTTGTGACAAGAAAACGAAAAGATGAGAGAAATGACATTTCGCTTCATTATTCCGCATTGCAAACAATAAATACAACAATTTTAACTACGTTGAATCTCGGTACTTTAGAACATTCATCGTGTTCAGATCAAAGGTTTTGCAGATATCTGATACAATACACTTGCCGAGGCCACCTTGAACGTTTCCGTGATGAATAAGTTCTTCAAGTTCCTTTGATGGCTGCAACACCTACTCGATCACCAAAATGTATAGGATCCATCTCAGCAAGAATACATGAAAATAAAAGACACCAACAGAAATACTCATATTTCCTGCAAAAGAAAGATAGTTGGTAATAGTGATGCTGCGAGAGGTACACAAGCCTTTTACTTTCTATTAATATTAGTTACGCTAAGGAGCCAGAAACAATTAGACATACAATACAATATAGCCTGTTTACTTTTCAAATTAATCTTGTAATAACACATTTCTAGAGCATTATGACCATTTTTTTCCATTTATCTTGCCAAAAATCCAATCTCCCTGAATTGTAGTTCATCACATTTGAATTTCCTCAGGAAACATTTAAGGAAACAAATAGGAAAAATTATGGAATTACTTTGTCTCGTTAAATTGTTTCGGAACCGAAGTGTACCACATCTCAAATGTGCATTTTCAAAACCTAGATTGCTAGGATATTAGCATTGTCAGGCAACACTACCAAGGAAGCAGGGACGGAACATAGAGAAGACCCTTAAGGGCCAAGGGTCACCCACTTTTTCCATTTTTGTTTTTACAATGCCCAACACAATTTCAGTCTTTCTTTTTGTTTGTTAGTGGGGTGCCCCTCCCTTTGTAGCAATGTGTTTGCCCCTTGGGCCGCCTCCCTTTCCTTTTTAACATTTTAAAATTTCAGGCTCTCTTTAGACCGAGCCCAGAATTTTATTTATTGATTTCTATTTACGGATATCAACTAATCTAGGAGTTTAGCTTATCAATTAACTGGAATGGTCTAGGTGTTCATCAATTGATTTCTATTTACTGATTTCTGTGTTTATGAATTGATTGGTCTCCTATTATTTATAATTTATTATTCATTTTTGCTAGCTTCAATATGCACTAAAGTCTAAACTTTATGATTTTTCTTACAGATTCTTCGCTATTGTACATTGAAAGGCAAAAGGCTGAAAAGTTTATGTATTCAATTATTGGAGACTTTGGGGATTTGAGGGCACGTCGAGTTCCATTTAGATAGTTGATGGATTTCAAATGTTTAAATGTTTAACTAACGTTTATTTTGTTCATATATTTTAGAAATCGAATATATGTCTTACATTATTATAAATTTTTTCTTATTCTATAATAATGGGATAGTTTATATATCAATTGCGCCCCCCCCAAAAAAAATCCCTGCAAGGAAGCATGGTAGTTTACAAGATACAAGATAATTCTAGATAGCATAAAATTCCTACCAATGAAAGACCAACTGGATTTTGTGTTCTCTTTTCAGAGGCATTATGTGCATTTTCACTCCTGTTTGGTGTTGCAACAGAAGAGTTCTGCTTCACTGAAGAGTCCGAGACTAGCTGAAGAAGTCTCTCACTACCCTGAAAAGTTCAATATTAACAGAGACAAATTTAATAAATCAGGCAACTGAAGTCTGGCAAAAAGGGAGAAGGACCAAATTACCAAATGAAAGCTTTAGGACTCTTTTAGGTGACACTACTGGTAAAAGAAGGCGATTCCAGAGGTATATCAGAGACAAAGGTCAAGCCAAATCAGGAATTTGGCACGCCACCATGCACAGTAACACCAACCATATAAAAGGGAACTCACAGTATATTTACAGTTTGAGAGTAATTTAATCGCGCCATATTTAAAGTGGGAGCAAAGAACTTTAAACCATAACCAGAATAATGACTGGGTATCAGAAGAAAATAATGGTATTAGAACAATCATCCATAAGGAGATTTGAATGGATGTTATGCACAGAAATAGGATAGGATAAAAACAGGAGTGTGATATAACACCAATCAAGCCTTGCGGTGACAACAAAGTAAGATGGACATAAAAGGATGACCTAAGGAAACAACGAAACTTGGGAAGGATGAATGGCAATAGCAATAGCAATGCAACAAGTTGTGGAACAATTAGGCTACATTGCAATGAAGAACAATGATTCATTGCTAACTGCTAACTCAGGACAACTTGAAAGAAGTTGGCCACAGATGGTTAGCTACATTGCAACGAAGAACAATGATTCGATTAGAGGTTCAACTTGGGATAAAAAAAAGAGAACCTCTGTTTCTCCCTTCATTTAAGTAGAATTGTTCCTTTGGAAGGAACATACTCGCAAAAGAGTTTACCTACTCAAGTTTATCCAATCTCTTTGTAGTTGCCATGCAAGCAGCTTACAGTATGATTTTTGACATTATCACAAAAGCAAAAGACAAGACTAGAACTAGTTACTATATTTGGAAACACTTTACACACCTTGAGAGCCCTCCAGTGTGAGTAAGTGCGGAATAGGATCCAAAAGAATGGGATATTAGGCAAAGGTAGGACCTGAATAACATTAAAAGCAAAAAAAAATATAGAGAAATAAAATATTCATATTACAATTCATGGCACACAAATAATGTGCAATGAGAAAATGAGAAAAAGGTACTTAAAGAGAGCGAGAATAATTTTGGGAGTTAGCAAAAACACAATAGAAGTTGATATTTTGATAGCAAGCTCAAATACGTACGGTGAAAGCAGTTGTAAATGGAAGCAATGAAACTGATCCGTAGAAGTATCTCTTGTGAATAGCAGTTCCCCTGATAATAGATGCAACGCTTACATTAATACAGCTCTAATGAAAGTGCACAACGCATTAATGGGTTTAAGTTGATAATGATATGCATAAAACACAAATATATCGTGTCATCCCAAACTCTATTTATGAACGAAAACCAACTACACCACGAGTCCACGACTTAGTGATGCAGCAAGGCATTTGACAAAAGAACAATGATCAGCTCCCAACCTTCAGGTTATGAATTCATGAAAGGGGAAAAGGTTACCTTAGGGCAATATGCCTTAACCTTCGGCGCACAAGTCGAGCATTTAAACTGCAACATGGAAAAACATTAAAATAGCGAACCATAAGCCACCAAACTAAGAAGGCTATACATATAATCATATATACATATATAGATATGTACATTAGCTCTCTTTTTTTTTTTTTTTTGGGTAAGTATATTATTGATCCTGCATATTCTCTTTAAGGATATGCCTCTACAATCCCATAAAGAGGACATAGTGCCAGGATCATAAATATGCCATGCCATTGTCATGCTAACAAACAATAAATAGATGATTCCAGCTCAATAGAATTGAATGATATGCTATGAATCAACAACAATTTGAAATTTTGAACAAGTATAAACAATTAAACAAATGGGGAAGTAAAAAAAGATTCAGGGTGCTAAACCATCTTCAAGAAATTAAAACATCAGCAATTAGTAACAATAACAATTCCAGCTATTTGATGGGGAGAACCACACAGCAGTCTGCGCCTTCTGCCTTTGGAAAATCCTGAACTCCAGTCGTCTACATAAATCCACTTAACCAAAGCAGATCAAGGTGTAAAACAATATCCCATGCATAAATCTATTTACAGGCGCAACTGATGTTAAATCAGATGCTATCACAAATTCTCTCAAGTCTCAACCTTGCAGATCAAGTCCTTTCTGCACTGCCATTCATTGGTGCATCCTCTTCATTTCAACGTATATCACTTCTCAGTTCTCTACTTTTATCTATTTAGTGGATACATCAAGTCTGAACCATGGCTTCCTTTTATCTTATCCCTGTTGGTGCGACTTCTACAGTCTTTAAGACGAATCAATTTTGATTCTTTCCCTGCATTTATTTATTTTTCGGGGGAATAGAATAGGAGAGAGTAATTGGTTTTTAGAAGGGGTTCCTTTTCTTCATTTAGTGCACTCAGCCATCTCGACATCGCTTGTTTCATGTCTCTAAATTTATCGCACTGAACCATCTCAACATTACCTCTTTCATATCTCTAGACGTCAGCATAACTAAATTTTAAACACTTGATAAATTAAATAAATAAATTGAACCCCAGAATCTTCTACTCTCTAGTATCACAAGCATCATATGTAGTTTGCTTGCCCACAATTTCTATGCCATCAATATTAAGAATGTCTGCAAAACTTTTCCTTGAACTTGATAGCTATGTTCTGATCACTCTCCCTGAGAAGGAGGTGATTCAGCCACACACAACACTAGCAGTATCCCATACACCTGCCGTGTGCTTCAGTTCCAACCAAAGTAATATGCTTAAACTGTTGCTCCGTTTACATTATTGCGTTCGCTTTAATTCCAACAAAAGCAATATGCTTAAACTGTTGCTCCATTTATATTATTATTAATAAACATAAACTCAAGTGAACTCAACAAACCTTGAACCCAATGATTTGGATGTGCTAAATGGCTCCATGTCTTTCTCTGCTCATCTCTTACCTGCTCACCAAGTCTGGAACCCAATGTCGCACATCACTTGGGAAGGCACCCTAACTAACAATACTTAAAACCAAAAATTTCTTAGAATCTATGTCCATTATGTGCAAATGTAAGTTTTGTGTTGGCCATCTACCTACTATAACTCTCCTCCTTTCGCCAATATTGGGACTAGGTGTCTCAAAAATAAGACATTAGGTACAATATAGTTAAAGCAAAATATTTGAAAATCAACCTTGAAAAATTGTACACTCATCAACCATAACTACTGCTGCTGACTTTGGCCACCAATTTCATACTTTTTGATTCTCAACCTCAAAGCGTCGAGTTAGATCACAATCTTCAAATGCTCTTGTTTCATGTTTCATATTCTTTGAACCCTCACAAATTTACAGAAGTCGTAAGATCAATACCATTTTTATTGTTGATTTTTAATTGTTTCTCTTGTACTATATACTTATATAGGAAAAGAGGTGCTTCTTCAACCGTCCCCCGCCCCCCCCCAAAAAAAAAAAGAAGATGCTTCTTCACCACTAAATTATTACCCCTCATATTCTTGAAGGTCATATCAAATTATTTACATTGCCACCCACCACAGTTTTATGCACCACAAACTTCAAATGAGGGACCATAAAATGGCATTTATGAAAATCCATCAATCCTCAAATGGGGGAAAATGTGTGTACAAATATAAGCCTGTACCTTCAGAAAGATTCAGCATTTGGACCCTTATCTTAAGGAGAAGACCTAAATTTGTCATACCTAGAAAACCTAATCAGTAGACTTCTCAATGAAAGTTCTCAATCATCATTTCTACGTCTTCAACTCAATTTGGTCCGTTAAGATGGTCAATAAGATCACAGCCTTTAGTTTTACCAATATTAAAAAAAGTAACACACTTTTGTTTTGGAAATTTATCTTTCCTAAGCCTTTTCATGAGACCGCCCTGACCCAGTTAAATGCAATTGTCCCACTTAACCATCAAAGTATTTTCACCAAAAACCTACCAATGCAAGCCATCTTAGTTAATAAACAAACAAATAAATAATATTTGAGAGATAAAATGGGGATATTCCTCAGAATCCACTGCTCGGTGTGTAATAAATAGAAGAAAGTACAGGTGAAATAGGGGCACGACCCTTGCTTAGACCATCTCCAACCATCCTCCTTAAATTTTAGCTAATTCACTCTCTAAAATAGTTAAAAGTTATTTTAGAGAGTCACTTTTTTACATACAACTTCAACCATCCTCTCTATTTTAGAGAGCCATATTTTTTAATTATTTTTTAATATACAAAAAAATATTAAAAATAATTTATTCTCTTTGCATACTTTTTATTTGTAAAGGACAAAAATTTTAATTTATTATATAATTTTAATTTTAAAAATTTACACACCTGAGTACAATTTTTTTTTGCATTATGTACAAGTGTTCAAAGCAGATTATTATTATTTTAAGTGAAAAATTTACTAATTTCATTAAAAAGAGAGCTCCTAAAATTGTTCTCTCACTCCCCACAAATGGGGAGCCATTTTTAAGCTCTGTAAAATAGGGAGGGTAATGGCGACTCCCTTGGAGAGTAATTTTTGGCATTTCAGTCGCTAAAACGGCAAATACAGCTGCTTGGGGAGCAGCGTTGGAGTTGCTCTTATAAAATTTCTGACATAATGACTGATTAATTACAATAAATGTTTGCTTTATCAAGTAATTAAATTTTAAAAAAAAAGATACTAGGCCACCACATTCCCTTTAGAAAAGAGTTGGGGAGGGATACTTAAAAATAAGAATATATATAAAATAAATAAATAAATAAGGCTGAGAAAAGGCCAGAGCAAGAAAACAAACCTCCAGGGGAATGTAACTTCAACCTTTGTAACCTCCTTAGAAATAGATTTCAAGAAAATCTCAGAAGGCTTAACACGAGTCAAAAGGCGCAATCCCAAGCTGACATCAGAATTTGATTTGTTACAACTAGATTCTTATAAATGAAAGACCAATTTCTGAGTTCAACATTTTCACAAACAAATGGTATCCACCAAAAAATTACCCATAAAGCTTGTTTTTGAAACTTCCAGGTGGCGCCTTTTCAAGACCAGTCCAAACTCGATTCATCTACAAATTGTCCAAATATAAATCAACATCACCATTTCCACAAAAAAAAAAAAGGGTAGGCAATTGCCACTTCGACATACGTGTGTGTGTGTGT
>JAOTRH010070457.1:0-17906 GCA_034768845.1 Heliamphora exappendiculata | reverse complement strand
TCACCAACTTTATAACAAAACCTACAAATGCAAAACATGCTTTTTAACCAATCAAACAAGGTTTAATCGCAAAATCCAACACTTCTAGCAATTAAACACGGTAAAATTGCGTATAATCACATATAACACCCTTTTAAAATAAAATAGTCTAATCCTACCGTAGAGAGTTAAAAACTCAACGCTTTAATCTCTCGTAAAAAACCAACATCGCAGAAACGATATTCTATTTGGATGGATGCGAAGCCCTCGACATGCACAATACAGTTTCACTCTCGCAATGCCAAAAATCACACCCAAAACAAGGGAGAATCTAGAGATAAGTCTAGAGTCTTAGATTTTCTACAAGAGAGAAAGAGAAGGAAAGTTGTTTTGGAAGCTTGGGACCAAAAATTAATGTTTTAAGTCTGTTCCGCACACACTTAACCCTGATAGACCGATCGAGCGGTCATGCCAAAAAAAAACACAACTTTTGTACCACAATGCCCAAATGGTCAGAAATTAAATCTATCATGCATTTCTAAATCACAACATGCATACATCACATAGAAATAAACCAATTTATAGCAACCAAATGTAATTTATAACATGATAAGAAATTATTATAAAATAAAAAGGAACCAAGTCTTACAACTCTCCCCCCTTTAAGAAATTTTGCCCCCAAAATTCGCTATGCGATTAAGAAGGAAACAATTTCGGGTACCTAGCACGGACTTTGGACTCAAGCTCTCACGTAACTTCCTCGACCTCGTGATACAACCATAATACATTGACATAGGCAATGGTTCTTCCTCTCAACATTTGTTCCTTCATGTCCAAAATCATTATGGATCGTTTCTCAAAAGAAATATTCTCATCCACCCGCAACTCCGTCAAATCCAAAACATGTGATGGGTTAGGCTCGTACTTCTGAAGTAGAGAAATATGAAACACATTGTGCACCGATGACAACTGAGGAGGTAAGGCCAGATAGTATGCCACCTCCGTGATCTTGTCAAGAATTTCAAACGGCCTAATGAAGTGTGGTGACAATTTCATGCTATGACCAAATCGCAACCTACCCCTTGGCGTGGTGACACCTTTAAGAACACATGGTCTTTCACCCCAAACTTCAAAGGTTTTCTCATTTAATATGCGTAATTCTGCTGACGGCTTTGGGTCGTCACTAAACATTGGTGAATCATGGTAATTTTTTCTGTTGTCACCCACATCAAGTTGGGTCTCAAAACTACAGCTTTCTTTTGTATCTGCTCAACGTACCCGCGACCTACATGGCCTGCTATACAAGGCCTCGAAAGGCCCCATCCTAATACTGGATTGATAGCTATTATTAGACGCAAACTCCACTGACGATAAATGATCCTCCCAAGAATCCAAAAAATTCAGTACACAAGTTCTCAGCATGTCCTCCAAGATCTGTAAGGTGCGTTCGGACTGATCGTCCGTCTGAGGATGAAAGGCAGTGTTAAAAAGAAAATTCATTCCCAAAGCTAACTAAAGAGGCTGCCAAAACATGACGTGAAACACGAATCTCGATCGAAAACAATAGATACAGGTACCCCATGTAACCGAACAATCTCACGAACATACAACTTACTCACTTGTCCACAGAATCCTTCACACGTCTGGGAAGAAAGTGTGCAGACTTCATCAGTCTATCAACCACAATCCAAATAGCCCAAATAGCGCTATATCCCTTAGGCGATCTAAGAAGTCCAGATACAAAATCCATCGTGACGTTCTCCCACTTCTATTCTAATACTGACAATTGCTGGAGTAACCTTGCTGGCCTCTGATGTTCTGCCTTTACTTGTTAACAAGGCACCGAGAAACAAACTGAACTACATCCCTCTTCATTTTCTTTCACCAGAATTGACGGCGCAGATCATGATACATCTTGGTGCCTCCCGAATGCACTACAAGATGTGAATGGTGAAAATCACGTAATACCTCATCACGGCACGACTCTGACACAAACACTCTCCCAATAAATCTCAAACTTTGATCTGAGCTCACAACCTACCCCTTGGTGTCTTTCTCACTAGCAACACAGTCCCGAAACATCTAAGCTTCCTAACCTGTCTGCTAAGCCTCTAGAACACGAGCAACCAATATGAGTCACGAAACTATTGAAAATAAGGTCGCAACCTTCTCTGTTTTCCCGAGACACAAATTAAACTCAACAACCTCCTGAAGCGTGTCCTACTCTCGTATGGCAATAACAGCTAACGAATCATGAGATCTCCTACTAAGTGCATCGACCACGACATTGGCCTTTCCCGGGTGATACTACAAATTGAAATCATAGTCCTCCATAAACTCTATCCCCCGTCGCTGATGTAGATTCAAGTCTTTATGAGAAAACAAGTATTTCAAGCTCTTGTGATTCGAGAAAGTCTCAAAATGCTCACCATAAAGATAGTGCCGCTATGCCTTCAAGGCAAAGACCACAACTGCCAACTCCAAGTCATGTGTCAGATAGTTCTGTTCATGAGTCTTCAACCGTCGAGATCCATAAGCCACAACCTTATCCTTCTGCATCAAGACACATCCCAATCTATCATGTGACGCATCACAATAAACTGTATAACCCAAACCTTGTTTCGAAATAACCTACACTGGTGGACTGGTCAATCCCTTTTTCAGTTCCTGAAATGCTAACTCATAAGACTAATTCAAAACAAACTTAACTCCCTTCCATGTAAGGCGAGTCATCGGTGCAGCAAGTCGAGAAAAATCTTTCACAAATCGTTGGTAGTAGCCTGCCAAACGCAGAAAGCTGCGAAGGTCGTTTCCAACTCATCACTGCGTTAATCTTTGAAGAGTCTATAGAAACTCCATCTCCCGACACCACATGTCTAAGAAACTTCACATCTGGCATCCAAAACTCACACTTCTCAAATTTTTCATATAATTGGTCCTCCCCTAAATGTGCAGAGCAATGCATAGGTGTTCTTCATGCATCTCCCTCGATGGTGAGTAAATAAGAATGTCGTCCACAAACACAACTACAAACTGTCAAGGTACTGATAGAATATGCGGTTCATCAAGTCCATGAATATCACAAGTGCATTTGACAAATTGAACGGCAAAACTAAAAACTCGTAATGACCATAACGAGTCCTAAAGGTAGTATTTGCTATGTCCTCTTTGTAGACACCCCAATTTGACCCCGCCTAATCTTAGACGAATTTGATGATGAAAACAGGTGGAATGGTGCCTCAGTACGATCCTCGAAAAGTGATCCAAGCTCGGTATTTAAACCCAAAACCTTCAAACCAATAAAATTTTGTCGAACCATCGAAACTTGCTGCCCAAGTAAGGCAACCGCTGTGGTGTTGGGATTTAGGGGTCAAAAATAAAGAAAGTCAAAGATGTTTTGAAAAATATTTTAAACACCATAAAAACTAAATTTTTGAAAACCCATTCTTGTTGAAAATACAGTCGCCACTTAATTTTTGAGAAAAATTAAGAAAAACGAAATTGGCTACTGATCTTTAAAATGTTAATCAGAGAAAGAGGTTCGGGAGCTAAGGTACGAATCGGAAAAGGTGTTAGGCACCCCGTTCGCCCAACCGTAAGGTTGGCCTCTATTAATCATCATTTCTACTTAATAGAATTTCTTAAATGCATGCACACAAAAAATGGAGGCAAAGAGATAACATTCAAAATTAAATATGAAAAATACATAAAATATGTACATAGCACCCCGATTTAGATCAAATAAAGAGGTTAAATCCTAAGTTTTAAGACATTCAATTTCTAACTAAAGGATGCATGAAGCACACCCGCATGCAATATTCATAAAAATAATCTAATCTAACATGCTTTGAATAAAATAACAAGAATATACTAAAAGATGCTAAAACTAACTAAACATGGTTTGCTAATAAAATAAGTTAAACTATTCTAAATACAAAATATTTTAAAGAAAAAATTCTATATTAAAAGAAAACTTACTTAATAAAGAAGCTGCTTCCACCCATTTGGTGAAATAGTCGATGGCCACAAGGATAAACTCATGTCCATTGGATACCTTTGGGGTTACTCTGCCAATCACATCGATGTCTCATACTGAAAATGGCTATGGTGACGTCAAGTTGTACAACTGAGACGGGGGAACGTGCATAAGGTTTGCGTGAATCTGGCACTTATGGCACTTCCGTACAAATTGTATACAATTTGTCTCCATTGTCATCCAAAAGTATCCTTGTCGCAGGATCTTTTTGGCTAACATATTACCACACATGTGCGGCCCTCCGGCATGTATCTCCTTCATCAGCTCTTGGCCCTCTTCAGTATTTACACATAGCTTGTTGACACCAGAATGTCCTCCTTTGTACAGTCTACCACCACAATTGACAAACCGCGTAGATAGTCGTCGTATTGCCCTTTTGTCATTTTTGCTGGCAAACCTGGGATATTCTCCTTTCTCTATGACGTTCTGAATGTCAAGGTACCATGGAAGGCCGTTAATGCTTTCTTCAATAGCAGCTGTCATCTCGTATGCCGGCTTTCTTTTATGCTCTATTATCAGAGGTCTCATCCGCACTCTGGGTGGTATGTCAATCATGGATGCTAGGGTGGCCAGTGCATCGACGAACTTGTTCTGCAATCTCGGCACATGGGTGAAGATCACTAATTCGAAGCATGGTATCATCTTTTTTAGTTCTTGATGATAGAGAATTAAGGTTAAGTCCCTGACCTTCCATTCTCCTTTTTCTTGTGAAACTACTAGTGCTGAGTCTCTGATGACTTCCACCTTTCTTGCCCCTAGTTCTAAGGCTGCCTCCAATCCAGTTAAGCATGCATCATACTCGGCCTGATTGTTGGTGACTTCAATGTTGAGCTTTAGGGAAAACGGAACGTGTGATTCGTCGGGAGTGACAGGGAGGACTCCTATTCCATAGCCATATTGATTGGATGCACCATCAAAATATAGAGTCTATTTGTCATCCCCGACTTTCATCAGTTGTTCATCAGGAAATTGGAACTTTGTATCTTCATTTCCTTCAACTGGTTGGTCGGCCAGAAATTCTGCCACTGCTCTGCCTTTGAATGACTTTCGGTTGACGTATTGGAGATCAAACTCAGATAATAGCAGCAACCATCGAGCCATCCTTCTTATCAGTGCCGGCTTTTTGAACAGATACTTCAATGGATCCATCCGGGAGATGATGTTAACTGTGAAAGACAGCATATAATGCTTTAATTTTCGGGAAGCCCAAACCAAGGCCCATCATGTTTTCTCCAATGACGTGTACCGTATTTTTGATCCAGTCATTTTCTTGCTTAAGTAGTAGCCAGGCTTTTCTACTCCAGTTTCACCTTCTTATGCAAGCATACATCCCATAGCTAAATAAGTCACGGACAAATAGAGGATCAGTGGCCTGTCAGGTTTGGGAGGAGCTAAAACAGGAGGGTTTTGTAGATACTATTGCACAACATTGAAGGCATCTTGGCATTTCTGATCCCATTCGAATTCGACCCCTTTTTTCAGCAGACGGAAGTGCGGCTCGCAGGTAGTTGTCAATTTTGCGATGAAGCGGCTAATGAATTAGATTTTACCGAGAAAGCCCCTAACTTCCCGCTCGGTCTTTGGAGGAGGCATTTTCAAAATTGCTTTAATTTTTGAAGGGTCGACTTTGATGCCCCGTTGAGTAATTATAAATCCGAGCATCTTTCCGACAGTAACTCCGAAGGCACATTTCTGTGGGTTGAGTCGTATTTTGTACTTTCAAATCCTCTCAAATAACTTTTGTAGAGCTATGATATGGCCTTTCCGATTCTTAGATTTGACTATCATATCGTCCACGTACACTTTGACTTCCTTGTGTATCATGTCATGCAATAAAGTAGTGGCAACCCTTTAATAGATTGTCCTGGTATTTTTCAAGCCAAATGGCATAACACGGTAACAATAGGTGCCCCAAGGCGGGGTGAATGTCGTCTTTTCTCTGTCTTTAGGATCCATCAGAATCTAGATGTACCCAGAGAAGCCATCTATGAATGACAGCAAGGCATGTCCCGCTGTACTGTCTACTAGGACGTCGATGTGCAGTAACAAAAAATCATCCTTCGGGCTGGCCTTATTGAGGTCTTGAAAATCCATGCAGGCTCGGATACGACCGTCCTTCTTTAAAATCGGCACGATATTAGCTACCCATTTCGGATACTCGGTTACCATTAGAAATCCAGCGTTGATTTGTTTAGCAACCTCTTCTTTGATCTTCAGAGCCCATTCTAGCTGGATCCGTCTCAATTTTTGCTTGACCGATTTAGCATCAGGGTATAGAGGGATATGGTGTTGGATAATATCGGGATCAATTTCGGGCATATCTTCGTAAGACCATGCAAATACATCTTTAAATTTTTTTAATAGAGTTATTAACTGTTCTTGTTCAGCTAAAGATAAAGAAGAACCAATTTGAGCATTTTGCGGATTAGTTCCATCACCCAGATTTATTGACAAAGTTTATTCAATTATTGTTTGGGTACGCATTTCTTCTTCTCTTTTTATTAAAAGTTTTATTTCTTTGGGGATATTCTCGTCGAATTCAAAATCGTCGAAAAGCGTATGAAATAAATCAAACAAGGTAAAGTAATCAAAAACTTCGTTCATTTCATTAAGAATAGTGGGAATTACAAACTTGATGGTAAACGCAGGGAGAGGAGCACCAACAGACGTGCCCTCAATTACAGATTTCGACTCAAACTCAGACTCAGGATATATGACCTGTGCGTCAGAAGACTTGATGGACCAATTCTTTACTTCCTTGATGGCCGCGTCGACAATGAGCTTGGTGCAATCTGCTGATGTGCTGAAGCCCATCATGAAGCAGTCTGATTCGATTACATGCAACTGAGCCATATCTTCATTAAACAGCACGCCCAGGTAAGCTCCATCAAACTTGTCAGCCTAGTCTTCTTCTTGAACCTTCTTTTCTTCCTCCTCTCTTTCCACTATTTCTTCTTCTTTTATGTCAGACAATTGGTGGCTGAAAAAGATCTCCAACCCAGGCTGCTTTTGATTGGTCTCTTCGTCGATCCACGGCTCTGAAAAATCACAATACGGGAAATCTTTCCCTTCTTTGACGAAGTATCCATTGAGTGTTCTAGAATAATTGGCCTTTCGCCCCCTTCTAGGCCCTTTCAGATCTTCTTCCGTTGGCTCATACCTAAGACCAAAATGATGCGAAGTTAGCAATACTTGAATGGGTTTCAGGATTTCCTACAGTTTGCGTCCCAATCCCATACCGGGGAAGAAGGACATTTTTCTCATCTTGGTTACAGCCCTCAGGTTGACATACATTTCCTCTTCATTCATCAGCGTTTGAACAACCTTTGCTTCATCGAACCGAAAGCCACTGAGCAACACGTCATTTTCACTAGGCTGAACTTCTAGTAGAGTTGTGCCCTCCCCTCCTTTCGGGGGTGAATACTATCCTCTCCATGAATGGTCAGAACTATCCCGTTCTTTATCAATTTTAATTTTTGGTGAAGGATAAAGGGTACCGCCTTAACATTCGGATCATGTAGCCATGTCCTGCCTAACAGCAGATTGAAGGAGGCCGACACATCTAGTACGTAAAACTCAACTGACGTTTCCAGCGGGCCTACTGAAACAGCAAATGGCACCAGCCCTAGCACATCCCTTCTTGTGTTGTCGTAGGCTCGTACTCCTTGATTGCAGGGAGTGAACTAGTCTAACCTCATCCCCAAGCAGATGGCTGTTCTCAACGAGCAAACGTTCAAAGCAGATCCATTATCAATAAGGGTCACTGGGACCCACTTTTCTAGGCATTTGACGGTGATGTGAAGCGGCTTGTTGTGACTTTTTCCTTCAGCGAGCAAATCCTTATCAGAGAAAGAAATGACTTTTGGTTCAACCGTCAGCAGAATCAGTCCAATCAATTGCTCCGTGGTGGCCTTTATTGGAACACTGGCTTTATTCAAAACTTTCAGCACAGCTTGCCTATGTTTGTGCGAGGCCATCAGTAGCCCCCAAATGATGATGTTGGCTTGCCTATGTTTGTGCGAGGCCATCAGTAGTTCTTTTTTCGGGTTCGGCCTGGGTTTTCTGTTATCTTTTGATTAGGTTAGCTTTTTCTTCGGGTTCTTACCCAAACTTTATTTTTCACCATGTTTGGTTCTTACGCCGTAGTTTTCTTCTCGGGGTCCCGCCCATGTTTCATTTCAAAGCCTCTAGGGTAATTTCTTTTTCCTCCGGGTTCTTCCCGGTTCATTGGTTTCCTCCCCCTTAACATAGGCCCATTTCTTCTGAACTCTTTACATAGGCTCGTTTCTTCCAAACCCTCGACGTCGCGTTTCTTTCAAACCCTTGTCATACCCATGAGAGTTAGTTCTTTACCATTATACTGCCTATTTTTTCTTAGAATTTTTAGGTCAAACCAGTCCGGTCAGCATAGCTTTGTTTTCTTGTCGGAGTGCTGTCCGTTTTAGACAAACCTTCACTCTAGAATTTAGTTGATTCCCTTTTCAGCCATCATGTTGGTTTTTTTCATCCTATTGTTATGCTGCCAATATATGCCCGGCATGGGCATTGTTATAGCTTCCGTGGTTATCTGCTTATGATTTGTTATTTTGGATATCTGGGAATTGTGCTATCTGTCGTCGGAATGCTTGTTCGGAGAGTATTTTAATACCGGTTGTTCTGCTTTTGGGATCCAGGTTTCTATGTGGTTTTACCATTGGGACCGGGAAAGCACAATTAACACGAGTTTGGAAAAGATCAATGACAGGTAGACTCCGTAGGGTGTCAGAACAACCAACTAAGTCAGCTAAAATGACAGAGAATGAGGTGAATATGGCAGCCCTAATGAGGGCAATGACTGATATACAGAGAGCTGTACAGCAACAAACCAAGGCTCAAGTGCAATGTCAAGAACAAATTCGGGCAATTCAGGCCCGTATCCCTATTGTGAATAGACAACCGGATGACACGAATGAGAATATCGATGACTTTTGGGATGATAATCAAGTCCCCGATGGACTGCAAGTTGTTCCACTGTTACCACAAAATCCTCGTCAGGTGATAGTTGAGGAAGAAAACACTGCGCAGTCTAGAGAATCTGCACTAATTGAAAAGATCGACCAGATGAAAAAGGTCCTTAGAAAGGCCAAAGGGATCGAGGAATACATGTTAGATGTGGGAGGGCTATGCTTATTCGGAGATGCAAAACTGCTAAAAAAGTTTAAAATGTCGAACATGAAAAAAGTTAACGAAACCGGAGATCCCAGAATTCATCTCCGAATGTATGTTGGCACCCTCTCGTCAATGGGAATCGATGACCAGTTGAAAGCTCAGCTCTTTCACCGATCTCTTTTTAGGGCATCCCAGAAATGGTTCCTCTCCTCGATGTAGCCAAAATCAAAACTTTGAAAGACATAGCAATGGCTTTTATAGGCCAGTATAGTTATAATGTTCAACTAGACATAATTACCCGAGAGCTCGAAATAACTCGATAGGAGAACCGAGAGTCTTTTGTTGATTTTCTGACCCGGTTGAGGGGTAAGGCCGCCAAGATGACGAACTGGCCCTCTGAGAAAGAACATGTGAGAATTGTAGTGAAGAATCTGCAGTCTCCACTAAAATGGTACCTCATCATGCGGCCGCTGTCTACATTCGAGCATTTGTTTGATGCTGGCGTTCAGATAGAAGATGCAATCCAGTCTGGGGATATTAAAAAAGCCGAACCGAACCAGAAGCCCAAGAGGACCTTCCCCGCAAATAACCAAAACCACTATACTACCACCAACCTCGTGTCTCGCTCAAACGAGATAAACTTGCTGAACCCATCATCTTCTGCCCAGCAATCCAACAACGCCGAATAACCAGATAACAGTCAACAGCAACAAAGGCCAAGGAGGGTGTTCACTCCTCTTAACATTTCATTATCCACCGCCCTAAATCGACTCATCGAGAAAGGGCTCATCAAGCCATTGGACCCCATAACTTGATCCCCTACCGCCGAGGTTTGACTTATAAGTGCATGAGGCTCCGACATGAGATTCAAAATCTCATCGACAACAAGGTGATCCCACCACCATTTGCCACCCCGAAATCGAATGTCACTACTAACCCACTGTCGAATCATGCTAGGCAGGCTGGTGTAAATTACATGTCTCTGGCAGAATTCGAGGACCCAAGTCAGCACATTTGTTCAGCACACCTACCACGGCCTCACGTTTCAATAACTGAGGATCAGACGGCATGCTCATTCACGGTGGTTAGAGGCAGTTGAGATAGGATGGAAGAATGGAATGATAATGCATGAGAATGGTATCAACTGATAATCCAAATCTTCCAACAAAAGGAGGAGCGCAATGAAGAAGATGATTGGCCATTGGATTGCCCGACTCAACCTTATGGGTTTGGTCATGTACTCGATGGCATCACTCTTTCCTAGCTTTTTGAGGGAGAAGTGTACATCGACGAAATACAGTCCTATTGGCTGGTAAGGATCGTATTGAAATCATATGGAGTAGAGTGGATAGAATTTTGGGCTGCTCGGGAACAAGTGAATTTTTTTGAAGAGGACATCTGAGAGGAAATTGATAACATATGGGCTATTGAAGATGACGAGGAAAGAAGGGAAATGGCAGCTGTTAGTTACCTAAATGATTTGTGGGCGTTTGAAAACCCTCTACACGTTGACGAAGTGAGACAGACTGATAATGTGATGCCAGGATTATGGGATCCCGAAGATGGCGTGGAACACCTAACTAGAAGTGGACGACACTTTAAGCCAGCTCAGCTAGAGAAAGGACAGCCAAGTGGGAAAGAAAAAGAGAAAGAACAAGAAGAAGAAGATAATGTAATGTTAAAATAGTTAAAGAAGACACAAGCTAACATTAGTATATGGGGCTTATTGATGGCTTCGCATAAGCACAGACGAGCTATTTTGAGGGTGTTAAACAAGGCCAGTATCTTGATAGATGTAACTCTCGAGTAGCTTATTGGGCTTATTCTGCCAGCCGCCGAACCAAAAGTCATTTCTTTTACCGATAAGGATTTTCCCGCTGAAGGAAAAAGTCACAACAAGCCGCTACACATCACTGTCAAATGCCTAGAAAAGTGGGTCCTGATAACCCTCATTGACAATGGGTCCACCTTGAACGTTTGCCCATTGAGAATGGCCGTCTGCTTGGGGATGAGGCCAGACCAGTTTACTTCCTGCAATCAAGGGTGCGAGCCTATGACAACACAAGAAGGGATGTACTAGGACTGGTGTCATCCGCCGTTTCAGTAGGAACTCTGGAGACATCAGTTGAGTTTCACGTGTTAAACGTACCGGTATCTTTTAACTTGTTATTGAAAAGACCTTGGTTGCACGACCCAAATGTCCAGGCTGTACCATCGACTCTCCATCAGAAGTTAAAGCTGATAAAGAATGGGGCAGTTTTAACTATTCACGGAGAAGACAACATTTATCCCCCGAGAGGAGGAGAGGGCACAACCCTGTTGGAAGTTCAACATAGTAAAGATGATGTGTTGCTTAGTGATTTTCAGTTTGACGAAACCCAGGCTGTTCAGATGCTGATGAATGAAGAAGAAAAGTATGTCAACCCACGGGCCGTAATAATGATGAGGAAAATGTCCTTTTTTCCCGGACATGGGATTGGAGCATAAACAGCAAGGTATCCCAAAACCCATTCAAGTATTTCCGACTTCGCAGCATTTTGGTCTTGGGTATAAGCCAATGGAAGAAGATTTGGAAGGGCCTAAGAAGGGACGGAAGGTCAATTACACCGGAACGCTCAATGGGTACTTCGTTAGGGAAGGGAAAGATTTTCCGTATTGTGGCTTTTAAGAGCCGTGGATCGACGAAGAAACCAATCAAAAGCTACCAGGGTTGGAGATTTTTTTCAGCCATCAGTTGGCTGACATGGAAGAGGAAGAAACAATGAAAGCAAAAAAGGAAGAAAAGAAGGTCTAAGAGGAAGATTGGGCCGACAAGCTTGATGGTACTGACATGGGAGTGCTGTTCAACGAAAAGATGGCACAACTGCAAGTAACCGACTCAGACTGCTTCATGATGGTCTTCAGCGCACCAGTCGATTGCACAAAGCTCATTCTTGATGCAACTGGAAAAGAAGTAAAGAATTGGACCATCAAGTCATCTGATGTACATATTATCTGTTCTGGGTCCAAGTCTGGGTCTGAGTCTGTGATTGAAGACACGTCTGTTTATACACCTTCTGCCTATGCTTTCGAGCTTGTAATTCCTTCTTCTTTCAATGAAATAAATAAGATTTTTGGTTACTCTTCTTTGTTTGATTTATTTTATATGCTTTCTGACAATTTTGAATTCGATGAGGATATTCTCGAAGAAATAAAACTTTTAATAAAAAGAAAAGAAGAAATGTGTGCCCAACCAATAATTGAGAAAATCTTGTCATTAAATTTGGGTAATAAAATTAACCCACAAAATGTGCAAATTGGTTCTTCTTTATCCTTAGTTGAACAAGAACAGTTAATAACTTTATTAAAAGAATTTAAAGATGTGTTTGCATGGTCTTACGAGGATATGCCTGGAATTGATCCTAATATTGTCCAACACCATATCCCTCTATACCCTGATGCTAAATCGGTAAAACAAAAATTAAGACGGATCAAGCCAGAATGGGCTCTGAAGATCAAAGAATAAGTTGCCATACAGATCAATACCGGATTCCTGATGGTAACTGAGTATCCGAAATGGGTAACCAATATCGTGCCATTTTTAAGGAAGGACGGCCGTATCCGAGTCTGTGTAGATTTTTTGGACCTCAACAAGACTAGCCCAAAAGACAAATTTTTGCTGCCACACATTGATGTCTTGGTAGACAGTACAACAGGGCATGCCCTGTTGTTATTCATGGATGGTTTATCCAGGTACAACCGGATTCTGATGGATCCCGAGGATAGAGAAAAAATGACCTTCACTACATCATGGGGCACCTATTGTTATCGTGTAATACCGTTTTGTCTGAAGAATGCAAGGGCCATCTATCAAAAGGCTGCCACTACTTTGCTATATGACATGATACATAAGGAGGTTGAGGTGTACGTAGACGAGATGATAGTCAAGTTAAAAGATCGATAGGGCCATATCACAGCACTGCGAAAGTATTTTGAAAGAATCCGAAAGTATAAAATGTGGCTCAACCCGCAGAAGTGTGCATTTGGAGTCACTTCCAGAAAAATGCTTGGATTCATGATCACTCAACGAGGCAATGAAGTCGACCCTTCGAAGATCAAAATAATTTTGAAAATGCCTCCTCCGAATACTGAATGAGAAGTTAGGGGCTTTCTAGGTAAGGTATAGTTTATCAGTTGATTTATTGCAAAACTGACAACTACCTGTGAACCGTTCTTTCGTCTATTGAAGAAAGGAGTCAAGTTCGAATGGGATCACAAATGCCAAGATGTCTTTGATGCCGTACGACAATATCTGCCAAATCCACCTGTTCTAGCTCCTCCCGAGCCTGATAGGCCAATGATCCTCTATTTTTTAATGACCGATTCAGCTATGGGATGTATGCTGGCACAAAAAGGTGAGACTGGAATTGAAAAGGCCGTCAACTACTTAAGCAAGAAGATGACAGGGTCAGAAATATGATACACACCATTGGAGAAGACGTGTTGGGCCTTGGTTTGGGCTTCCCAAAAATTGAGGCACTACATGTTGTCCTTCATAGTGAATATCATCTCCTGAATGGACCCGTTGAAGTATCTATTTGAAAAGCCAGCACTGACAGGAAGATTCGCTCAATGGTTGCATTTGTTATCAGAATTTGATCTTCAGTATACCAACCAAAAGTTAATCAAGGGCAGAGCAGTGGCAGAATTTCTGGCTAATCAACAAGTTGATGGAGGAGAACTCTATATTTTGATGAACAGTTGATGAAAGTCGGGGATGACAGGTGAACTCTATATTTTGATGGCGCGTCCAATCAATTCGGCTATGGAATAGGAGTCCTTATCACTCCTGACGAATCACACGTTCCATTTTCTCTGAAGTTCAATTTCGATGTCACCAACAATCAGGCTGAATATAAAGCATGTTTGGCAAGATTGGAGGCAACCCTGGAACTAGGGGCAAGAAAGCTGGAAGTCATCGGAGATTCAGCACTGGTGGTTTCACAAGCAAGAGGAGAATGGAAGGTCATGGACTTAACCTTGATTCTCTATCATCAAGAGCTAGAGAAGTTAATATCGTGTTTTGAATCAGTAATTTTCACCCATGTGCCAAGACTGCAAAACAAGTTCGCCAATGCACTGAACACCCTAGCGTCCATGATTGACATACCATCAGGAGTCCAAATGAGGCATTTGGTAATTGAATAGAAAAGAAAGCTGGCATACGAGATGGTAGCCGCAATTGAAAAAAGCACTGATAACCTTCCATGGTGCTTTGACATTCAAAACTTTGTAGAAAAAGGAGAATATCCCAAGTTTGCCAGCAAAAAGGACAAAAGGGCGGTACAGAGACTATCTGCACAGTTCATCTTTTGCGACGATAGACAATACAAACGAGGACATTCTGGGGTCAATAAACTGTGTGTTAACACTGAAGATGGCTAAACATTGATGAAAGAAATCCACACAGGAGTTTATGGGTCACACATGAGCGAAAATATGTTAGCCAAGAAAATCCTACGATAAGAATACTTTTGGATGATAATAGAGACAGACTGTATACCCTTCGTGTGGAGGTGTCATTAGTGTCAGATTCACGCAAACTTTATGCACGTTCTCCGTCCCAGTTGTACAACCTGATGTCACCATGGCCGTTCTCAATATGGGGCATTGATGTGATTGGCAGAGAAACACTTAAGGCATCCAATGGACATGAGTTGATTTTAGTGGCCATTGATTATTTTCCTAAGTGGGTGGAAGTAACCTCCTACTCGGTATTGAAAGCCTTCCATGTTACTAAGTTTATCAAGCAGAACATCATCTGTCGGTACGGAGTCCCACATGAGGTTATCTCAGACAATGGTTCACATTTTCAAAGGGAGGTCCTAGATCTTTTCGAAGAATACCGAATAGTGGCTCACAAATTCTCACCATATCAGCCGCAAACCAACGAAGCAGTCGAGGTAGCAAACAAGAACATCAAGAAAATTCTGTAAAAGACAATCAACTCACATAAAGATTGGCCAGAGCATCTACCATTTGCACTTTTGGGATACAGGACGTCGATCTGAACTTTAACAGGAACTACGCCATACTCATTAGTATATGGGATGGAAGCTGTACTTCCCATTGAAGTGAAAATCCTTTCACTAAGAGTAGTGGTCGATGCCAGTATTCCAGAAGCAGAATCGCAGAGGAATCGAATGGAAGAATTGCTCTTGTTTGATGAAAGAAGACTGCAGGCTCTGTTTCATGTACAAGGTACCAAAGGAGGATAGCACGAGCATTCAATAAGAAGGTCAAAGACCCGGGATCTTAGAGAAGGAGATCTGATTCTTAAGAAAATCAGAGCTCCTATCTTTGACTTGAGGGGCAAGTTTAAGCCAAACTGGTCCGGACCATTCCTAATCAAAATCATCATGACCGGTGGTGCAGTCATTATTATGAATTTAGATGGCAATGTGTTCTCCACTCCAATTAATCTCGATCAGCTCAAAAAGTACTATCACTGAGGTAAAAATAAAGATCAAATAAAAAACTCGCTGAGTTAAAAATTGAAAAGACAACTCAGGCAAAAGTTAGAGCAGCCTGCAAGGCCGAAAACTCGAAAGGGCGATCTTGGCAAAAGTTAGGACACTACAAAAGGAGAGTGTCAATACTCGAGTGAAAATTGAGCCTGAACTACGTTAAGGCCTGATTCAATCTTTTTGGGATACGTAGGCAGCTTCTTCTAAGAAGTCCAGCCACGTTCTTTGTTGTCAACCATTTTAAATCTAAGTAAGACCAGTGCAAATTTTTTTTTGAATTTTGATAATAAAGTCATTGAAAAACTTTGGATAAATTTGAACCATCTTAAAGCGATAGTTTTCATTACTTTGATCAGAATTACAAAGTTTTTGAAAAAATAAAGGGCACGTAAGTCCCAAACTCTACAAACGAAAAAAGAAAAGTTATAAAATCTTTAAGACAAAGAAGGAGGCCTCAAATCCTTCTCCTTTTTGTTGCTTGTTTTTCTTCTTCTTTATCTTTTTTCTCTCGGTCCTGCATCAGCCACATTTTGTACTAAGTAGAAAGCTCGGGACATTGCAGCTCCTGCATCTCCATCAATGAGCGGGATGGCCAGGCTTCCTGATACAATGGCAGAAATGGGGCCCGTAGTACAAATGAAGATAAACGACCTCGGATGTTGTGAGAAATGATCTGACTGTGACCAAACTGCTGCATGATTCGACAGGGGTAGTAGAAAGTAGTCTGGCGCATACCAACTAGCAAAATACCAGGGTGATCCATGGTGGCCAAGGTCATGGCAGAGTTCCGCCACCAGGGGCACTGCCAAGTATATCTGGACCAGTCAGAGAAGAAAGGTACTATCGCCAGGTTGCTTCGGTGTCAGATATCTAATAATAGGGGCGATAGAGGAAAGCTGCAGTACTGTGTCTATCAGTAGGTGGCTTTTGTACAAGATTCACTTTCTCCATCAGCTAGATCTGTAGTGAAAGTTAGATTAGTAAGGAAAAGGCTTGGAAAAAAGCTTTTGATAAGGAGAGAGGTCTTGGGCTCACCCGAAGAAGCAGAGGACTGCCAGCAAAGGTAGTGGTTTTACCGCGATGAATAGTATCCAAGCCTAGCAGCGTTTCCACTAAGACAAGTGGCACAAAATCCTTCTCCATCCACATCTGGCCAGCAATATCGACCAGTGCACAGCTAACTCTCCCGTAAGAGGAATGAGGAGATGCCGGGCAAGAAAACAAAAGCAAAGAGCATGACGACGCCTTAGCAGAAATTGAGAACACTGAGGTCACCGGTAGGATGAAGCCTCTCAATCAGCCATGGAATGTCAAGCTCGTCACCCGATGTTAGAAAACAAGCTTCCATCTTAGATAGATCACATATTTGCATCACCCGTTGTTGAGCCGAAAAGGAGGAAGTGGGAATAACGAAGAAACTCCGCGGAGCTAAGTCCAGAATAGCAACAAGATCCTCCACAGTGAGGCATAACTCTTCAAGACCGAACCGAAAGACCACGGGACTGAGGATCCCATAGCCGGGCAGCCGCTTCTAACAAAGGCCCATCAGTCTTCACAGTCATGAGAGGAGATACTGAAAGGGGCAAAGTTCAAGCGCTCGATATGAAAAATTGCCTCAAGCCACGCCAAAAGGGAAGAAGCCATTTGAGTCAGAGTAGAAGAAAATGTGGTCTCCCGGGTAGTATTTATAAGACTAGAAAGGGCGGGAAACCAAAATTTAGGCAAAAGACACGTTCAAAGTGGCGACTGCCATCTTGGAGCTGGTGACCGCCAACTCCAAAAAACATAGTATAGTGACATCATTTCTTTGACCAGGCAATCGCCATGTTATAAAAGGCGGTCTCCATGTGAGCATTTATGAAAAATGGTGACTGCCATGTTGATTTTGGCGACCGCCATGTTAAGAGATGGCGAGCATCTATTTGTGGTTTTTACACATTGTGTAATTACTGAACTTTGTATTTTGTATCCAAGACAGTTTTAGCAGCAAATAAAGAAAAATCATGCAACAGATGAACATATGAAGTAATAAATGGCACTAAGGCCCAAAATGCATCAAAAACAGATCGAATATGTCAGACTAAAAACCAGGGCACCCATGCCCAATAAACAGTAAACTGGGGTACACAGGCCCATGGATGTATATAAATGTATCAAACAGGGGCACACAGGCCCATGAAAACCAAGATGAAGTGTATAAAAAAGTAAAGAAAACGGGGGGGGGGGGGGGGGGGGGG
>JAOTRH010070436.1:0-17908 GCA_034768845.1 Heliamphora exappendiculata | reverse complement strand
ATTAAAATAGAAATGATTAGAATATTGGCAGTAAAATTTTGGTGGAGAATAACCACGAATAAACCCAGTGGGAGATGTTCTATTAACTCATATTGACAAGGGTATCTAAAGGTGAAACCATATAAAAACTTTTGTGCGTAAATGGTCTAACTATAATGAGAGATGTCATGACCCCGACACCGAGGCTCGTGAATCGCACTCGATAACTCAAATTACAGAATAACCGATGAGACTCCTTTTTATAAACCCTATTTGTGGTTTAAATCTTCTTTAAAGAAAAACACTTGAATGTAATTCATTTTAAAAGAAGTTTCTTTGCAAAACTTCAAAAATAATCTAAGTATAATTTTTAAAAATTTCGACAGAGCCTCATCTGTTTTTTGGACTATCCCAATTTTTTCTAGACACCTGTCAAGCTCAAACTCAAATCACAAGATATATACTCAGGCACAGCCTGAATTCCATTTCTCAAACATAATCAAAACTATTACAATTATTCATTTCCAACTACATAACAATTATACCAATTCCCAAAGGAAATTAAACCATACAAGCTTAAGCTACATAATCATTGACATCCTTCACTTCCTTACTACTATATTTATCTCCATGCGACTTAAATTATACATAAGCCTTATTAGATTTGCGTACTAATTACATTCATCCAAGGCAGTCTCATAATCTCATTAAACATATACATGAGATTTAAACACACACACACACACACACACACACACACACACATATATATATATATATATATATATATATAATTTGCATCTTTACATTAAAAGTAATAGTTTACTCCTTCCAAAACATTCTTCAAGATCCCAACTTTTATTTATTCTACTTTCATGATCATCGGACCCTGTAAAAGAGGGGATTCAACAAACATGAGCTGAAACTCGTAGGATAAAGATTAAAATAAGTGTAATACATAACTTGTGAAGTATGAATGAACATGCTGTTATGCAACATCAAAAAGAAAGAACATTTTTTTTTAACCAAGTTATAACCCACACCTACTTCAAATTTAAAAGAGCCATTTGTTCATTCTTATTCTTTTTCCTAAAACCCAATCATCCTCTCTATCAATTCACCTTTTTTTAGCATATGATTTCTTTTACTTTTAGTACTCAAATTCATTTAACTCATTACTCACATTCACTTAATCCATCACCTTTTCCATGATGTTATAGATTCACACTTTATTCGTTCCCATTCAAGTTTTTCCTCATTTTATTACTATTACATGTTCTTCTACTTAGTTTGTCTTCTATTATTTTGCATCTCACATTATCAATAAACCACATCTATTATTGTCGATTAGACCGCTTTTCTTTCACATTCAACGATTAAACTTTCATTACTTCCCTTCCTTTTTCTTTTTTTTTCCCACATAAATTACACATTCTCTCAATTATTCTTTAATTCTTGCTTTTATTTTTTTATTTTTTTATTCTCTTAATCAATTACCCAACCATTAATTCAACTCTCTCATCTATATTAAAACTATTACTTTCTTTCACATTCTTCAATTTTTTTAACTACATTTCACTTTCATTTCATTAATCAAAATACTGAATCGATGTAGGGTGTAAACTTATAGAAACTCCTTATTCTCCCAATAGACTACGCGAAACCATTGGATAATAGATAGCTCTATAACTCGCTACTACAATAATCTGAAACTAATGTCGGGTGCAACTTATAAAAACCCCTCTTTATTCCCCCAATAGGCTACGCGAAGTCATTGGGTAATAGATAACTCTATAACTTACCACGACAAAACCCGTTTTACGGACCTCACCCGAGGAAACACGGTATCCAAATCCGTTTTACGGGGACTAACCCGAGGGAACACGGTACCCAGCTTGCACAAGTTTTCGATATTTCACCGCAGAGCTAGTCAAGCCCAACTTAATCAGATCCACATCAATCATTCTCGGTTCAATATTTGATTAATCATATCAGTATTCATTAATCAACCGGGAGTCCATCTCCCTAATTCAATTTCACAAGCATAGGTTTCTTAAATTATTTTTATGGTATTTTTCCATTTGAATATCACAAGTCTCAAATTAAATCCTCAATGCAGATCATCCAGTTTAAACTATCAAATCATATCTCATACTCGTACATCAACGTTTTCTTAATCATTTACCGTTAGATCATTCTCATTTAATGATTTTCATCCCTAAACATTATTACTGCCCAATTCAAGTCTCATATTAATAAGCAAAGATTTATCATTAGTTACTCATTAGACCACCAAGTCTTAACTGGAATTCACTTACCACTTCAAAGTTATGGAATCATATAGCCCAAGTTAATGTTCATAAATTTCACATTTAAGGATTTCATCTAACATGTCCCGACTTTCACGAAATGTATTGTCAAATTTGATCCACCCTTTATGATCCATCAATCAATAAAGCGTACACATATATCATGAATAAACTTGAACGTACTCATTATATTTCATTCACATAACGTCATAAGTTTTATTGCATTTCCAACTAGAGTTCCTTTCTTTTCCCTCCCTTTAGATGGTAAACTTTACAAACCCGTGATTTATTAGATTAAGAATGTTATGCAAATTTTCATAATTTCTTATTTCTACATTCGTTTCTCAATCAGTCCATATCCTCCCAATCATGTTTCACATTTATACAACAAGAATTCCTTCCCATTTATTCTTGCATCATTCCCTTTTTAGTTGAACTCCAATTATAATTTATTGTTTATCAAATCACAAAGATCAAGTTAGCATTCACCAATCTCATGTTCAACTTTCATCCGATTTTACTTTATTAGATTAAATAACGAATTTATCATTATTCAACCAACTACTATCTTTATTCAACTTTCATGAATTCAAATTCAAATTCAACAAACTTAATTAACAACTTATTAATCACAAGTACTGCGGTTTCACCATATTTTAAAAAGAAATCAATGGGTTGGCCTAGTGTCCAATCTTAATACCAAACCCTTTTTACTTCAAGTATTATTTAAGTATCGTAAATTTCACTTTCCGTAAATTTTCAATTAATTAAATCAGAGTTCAAATTTGATGTTCATTTCTTAACCAAGAATTCGGATTTTATAGAAGACTTTACCATATAACTCTCAAGTCATAGTTTAAACATTTCAATTTATTCATCTTTTACAAGCTAACAAATTATGTTGTTTTGTTAACATTTTTAATGGGTTGACTTTAGATATATCACCTCTGTATCTTGAATTCACTCATTAATTTTCATAAATTGAAGCTAAACTTATAATTCAAGTTCTCAAAGTCTAGGATTAAAACTACAATTTCATTTCATTGTTGGGGATTAATCGAATCTTTAGTGAACTAGTGAACTGAACTAAAGCTTTTAATTCTCTCATCCACAGCAATGAAGTTTTATTGTTTTAATCTACAATTAGAACTCAAAACATCAACTTAGCAACCAATTCGCATGAATTTAACTTAACAAGTCCCAAAGATTTTTTTTAGAATTTTACTTAATCAGTCAAACCATTGAAGTTCAAATAAATTTTAATCAAATTCGACCCAAATCATATCAAAGCACTAAAATTATCCTTAATCCTACCTCTTGGAGCCGCCAACGCCTTGCAATCTCGCCAAAATCAAAACCCCAAGTTCGGCCCTTCAGAGAATTTCAGCTTCCAGTTGCTTGGTTGCAGAGTTCTCAGCGTGGATAGCTTAAATCTCCACGGGTGGCAACCAATTGCCGAGAAAGGTTGATCCCCAAGCTTGAGCTCCATTAATGGCGAAAATGGGAGCAACGAAAATGAGGAAGAAAAAGAGGGAGGCGCGGCAAGCGGCGGCTTGGAAAATATTTGGGTCTTAATCTTTGATGTACATCCACTGATTCTTGGGAGAGGCAAGGGTATGGTGCTTTCAGTTCAACGTCCACAAAAACACAAAACAGAAACGGAAAAAGAAGAGGAGAAGAGGTAGCGCCGGCGGGTCTGTGAGGAAACTAGGGCTCCCAACTCCTTAAATCTGTGACAGAAAATTGCAGGTTGAGGAGGAGAAGAAGAACCAGAGGCGCGGCAACCCGCGGTGGGGCAGAACTTCAGGACATTTCCATGGAATCTAGAAAAATAACCAGAGAAGGGAGAAGAGAAGAACCGAAGAAGAAGAAAAAAAAAAAAAAAAAAACAAGGCAGCGCCAAACAGGGAAAAGGCTAAGGTTTTTGTTTCATGTGTTTGCTACTTCTCAAATCACCTACAAGAAAGCCAAGATTAATCCCATGGAAATCTAAAGGAACAAGGGAGGGAAGAAAATAAATCAAACAGAACGTGAGAAGGGGGATGAAGAAGCCAACTGGAAAAGAGGAGGAGAAAAGGGAGATGTTTGGGTGTTATATAATTAGGTTGTTTTGTTCTCCAACCTTCTAGAAAAGCCAAGACAAAACCTGGAGACTTTCATCCCATGGAGAATCAAGGAAACATGGAAGTAAAAAAAAATTTACACACCAGAATAGGGGAGTGGAAAAGCATTCCACGGGTGGGGTGGGGTGGGATTTTGGGGTATTTGTGTTTTTATTTAATTTTTTTTTTCCCAAGAATTTTAGAAGGTTCCTCATAAGAATGAACATATATATTTATTATTAATTTGTTTAAAAATAAAGTAACTTATTTTCGCTATTAATGAGGGTGAGAAAAAGAAAGAAAAAGAAAGAAAGAAGAGGAAGAACCAAGAAAATTTGGAAATTTATAGAACTAATGCTAAGTCTAAGGCCTTCCATCACCAAGGAATAATTTTTCTAAACAAGGTAAACAAGTCTCTAACACATCTAGTTTTATACATACCAAGCACCTCTTCCATCATTTTCAAACACAAATCAAAGATCATGAATCGAAAATTAATCGAAAAGGTGTCATGATGAGATTTTGGGGCTTTTTGGTATGGGTGCTGTGTTTTTGGAGTTTGCATAAGTTTTGTTAAGGGATTCATGGCATGAGAAGGATCTATAGTTTTAGTATTTAAGTGTACAAATCATGTATGTAAAGAAAATGGATCAATTCTTGACACATATGGTGCTGGGAGGTTTGAACTAAGTATGGCTTGCAATTTGAGCTTTCCACCTCTTTGTCTTGATTTTTGGAAGAACATAACCAATTCTAGAAAAATTCTATAAGTTTGTTCTTTATGGCCAAGCCTAGATTTTTTTGTTATCTTTCATCCAAAATTATTCTAAACACATTTGAGTTAGTAGAACTTGAGATTTTACATTTCTACCAAAGTGTGTCGGTTTTAGACTAGTCAACAATGCAAACCTAAAAACCTTAGTTTAAAGTGAGATTCGAGTTTTAGTCAAAATATAAAGGTTGTAGATAACATGTATATTTAGCTACCCACTAACAATGGGCCCAATATATTGAGGTTTGATGGGTTAAAACCCTCAAACCTTTTAAAGACGCTTCTGTTACATATTTATGTATAGCCCAAAATTCCTATTTTAATTGACCTACTCCAAAGGTGGTCTACATGAATATTGTAGATAACATATTGAACTACTTATTGTCCAACAATCAGACCTAGATACATTGGAAAATTCCCTTAAATCCTTTTCAAACTCTCTGTTTAAAACCGGTTCTGTTGAGGGTTTAGTGGCTGACAGAACCTATTTTACAAAATGGTTTATATCTTCAACTTATTTCAAATAACTACCCATAGCACTCTTCTTAAGACTTGTAGAGGACATGTTAAACTAGAACATATCCAAAATTGGGCTCGCTTTGACTTGTTTTGATGCTCCAAAATAGAGACAAACAGAGACACTTTTTTGACTAATTTTTTGTGCAAGTGCTGAATCGTTTTTTTTTTTTTGCGTCAAGGTTTTCACCTAGTTGGCTTAGGTTTTGGATTTGGTGTTAAATATAAAATTTGTAGATAATATTTTAATCTAAATTGTTACAAAAAATAATAATCCAACTCCAAGTCTAAGTACCTCAAAATGCTGTGGTACTTTAAAATTTAATAATTGAAATAGAGTAATAAATGGCTAAGTTAAATCCTTAAACAAGTAAAGGATTGGACAAGTACGTAGTACCCCTTAAACTTAAAAATAAAGTAACCATGGTCTCTAAAATCAAAGAAAACATTCAACGGTCCGAATCGTTTTAGTTTCACATGCTAAAGGGGGAGGATTATGTGTTAACAGTCAAGTCGTGTTTTGCTTGTTTGGCATGGAGGTTGTAGAACCCAACGGTCCTGCTTAGCTTGTCGGGGGAGGCTCGGTCTATACGCATATAAGACAAGGTGAGAGTACTTAGACATTATCTTGAAATTGAGTTTATATAAATGATGCTTGAAAATGTTTTGAAACACATGTTTTGAACTATGACCAGTTTTGATGATCGCATGAACATGTTGTTTTCAAAAGCCATAATGTTTTAATTTAAGTGTTCTATCCATGATATTTTGAGCAAGCATGATGATATTATAAAAGAAATTAGTAATGTTATATTATTGTTTTCAAAGTGTCAAGTTACAAAAAATTTTGGCCCTTTATATCCCGTTATGAGGGAGGTTACTCAATTATGGATCTTTCATTTGTCCCTATAAGGGAGGTTTCCCATTAAGTGATAATTTTTACCTTTAAGGCTTTTGGGCTGAGTCTCAAATTTTAGCACATACCACTCGTGCTTGGTAGAGAGTGGCCCTCATTCTATCACATTGCTATCCGTGCATTGTGAATAGAGGTTACGGTACCGTCAAAACTCTAGGTCATGAGGTTGACGACTACTTAGACGCTATTCGGGTTTGAGTCTATTTTTAAGAAAGTGGTTATTCATTTTAAATTGTGGCAGTGGAGCTAGGAATATTTTCTGTTAGCAATACTGAGAAGGTTCTGTATAATCTGTGATATTTTCATATTTAAGTAGATGCATCCGTTTCTATGTTTTTGTGGAAAATTTGATGAACTATTTTTAGAAAGAGTTTTCAGTTATCCTTAACTAAGAAATTGTCTTTTCTATTTATGACAATGCTATGTGTGCTCTCATATAACCTCTGTGGTTGCAGATAATAAGAATGCTAGAGTTGGTCCACCACAGGCATCGTCGAGTAGTTTTGGATCTGATGTTGGGAATAGTTTTAGTCTAGTTTTTCCTTTGTTAAGTTTTTAGTTTTGGTAGAGCTTCATGTATAAGACCTAAAGGTTTTTTTTTAATATTTTAGAAGCAATGTATGCCATTGGAATGGTGAATCACTAGTGACTCACGTTTACCCCATTTTAACTTTAAGGATTGTAGTTGCTTAGAAGTTCTTGTTTGGTCTTTTAATATAATTATCTCTCCTTTTTCTCTCTTTAGCTGCCGATCTGCGGCGGGATCACATCCCTCTATACAGGTTTAGTGCCTTGCGGGTGCGGGGTGTTACACCGTGACACCAATAAAACAATCGCAAGAAATAACCTAAAAATATTCACGGCCGAGGCAAATAGAAAGTCGCGGCTATGGTTTTTAGGACTTCATAAAAGGTATGAATGCAAAATAAGGCTTCAAGGAGGCCCAAACATGTACGATAAGTAAGATAGAGGCCATGACCTATTGATCTTGGACCAAGTCTACCATCTTTCATCCTCTGTACAAATAATAACTCTAAACAAAATATGTAAGGCACCAAAGATGAAGAGCAAAGTATATAAACACATTTCTTATGTCATAGGTTCTATATAAACCCGTAGCCGTGAGGTCCAGATAAAGCGGCCGTGGTAATCATAGGAATGAAAGGGTGCGGTACTTGTACATAAGATGCAGCCAACAATGTGTCGTTTACGCAATATACGATCGTGACATAGAGAGGTTACGGCCATTAGTTTTAATGTCCACAAAGTTTATTAAAAAAAAGGCGTAAGGAGCAGAAACTATAACCCTCTTGATTTAGGCTAGATCTGCTGTCCATCACCCATCGAGAAGATGAATCAAGATACAAAAGGGGAGAAAAACTAAACAGAACAATAAAAAAGGAGAGAGACATGAAATAAATGAACATCAGAAGGTATTTGAAAGAGTTTACACATCTTAGCTTAAAACGAATACCGTGGTTGTGTATTTTGGAAGTCAGGGCCATACGTTTAATAGGCAACAAAGATAACGGCTAGGCAAAATACCTCACGGTCGATAGTATTGGTTTCAAAAACCATATGGCTATGACATAATAAAGGCACGACCATTAGGTTTGTAGAATCACAGAACAAGCAGAAATGAAAGTGTAAGGAATAGAGACCATAGTTTATTTAATATAGATCAGATCTACTATTCATCACTTCTCAAGAAAGTAAACTAAGATGCATGAGCATTAAACAAAATAAAAACAAGAAAGAAGAATATAAAATAAAAGGAGATCAAAGGGTTTTAAAAGCATTTTTTTATATCTTCAACTTAAAAAGAATGTCGTGGCTTGGGTAAATAAACCACACGGCTGTACCTTGTATAGATCTAAAAATGACGACTCGGTATAGGAACCTCGCGGCCGTTACTATTTTTGATAAAAAAATATGGCGGCTCAGCATGACACTTCACGGCTGTTACTATAGGTGAAACAAACCTCGCGGTTATGTCATTGAAAGGTCACGACCGTTGGTTTTGTAGATGCTCAGAAAACTTTAAATGTGTTCGGCGTACTGGTGAGTATGAAAACAGAACGAAAACAATAGTAACTATACAAAGCAGAAGACTATAAAGGAATTGAATATAATAAGAACTTAAGAAAAATGATGCTTGTATAGAAATAAATGACAACAGAACAATAGAAATCTCACCTACGACACCCTCGGAGGAAGAAAATGAGAGTTTAGAGAAAAATCGTGGTTCCTAAGATTACCTCGTGTGTATATCCTTCTCAAATGGTCCCTCAAGGGTGTGAATATGATGTCTTCAATCCAATACAAGCTCCAAGGATTCTTCCAAGGCAAGCAAGAACACAAAAATGGCTTGGAAAGGGTGTTCTGGAATTGTTCTCCTCTTATTTGGCTGGGAAACGACATCTATTTATAGGTCAAACGGGCAAGGCAGACCCCTTCTGAAATGCTGCCACCTATCCGAAAAGGGGTTATAGTGTCGGCCGTTACCTTTTTGCTTTTTAACAGTTCAGGCTGCCACCTTTTTACTTTTTACAGTTTAGGCCGCAATCTGTATGAAGAGAAAATATAGTGGTGCGGTTTCCAATGTGGTGGCTGTTACAACAAAGGAAGCGGCCAAGATAAAAAAGTAGTGGCGATGATCAAATAGTGACGGCCGTTAGAAATGAAGGTCACAACTTGGGCTGTTTGATGTTTTTTGTGTTTTTGCTTGCTTAGGAGTATTTCTGACCTTGAATCTCATTCTTTTGTCATCGGGGCGCATTCGAGATAGGTGCCTAAAATTTAGTTTGATCAAATTGGGGTGTCTATAGTTGTCTCTCTTTGACAGAACTTACAACAACTAGTAGTGCAAGTAAGTATCAAAACTCCAGAGACAAACCGATTGAACAAGCTGTTAATCTTAGGCACAATCAAAACACTCAGAAAAGCGTGGTCGAACCCAAATTTCTATCGAGCTTCTTACGTATCCCCATTGCAAGGGATCATACCAGCCGTAGTTCGTGGGACAATACATATGATGCAAACAGACTAATCATGCTGCATGGCGGATGTAAAATATGGTGCATGTTCAAGGTATGGCGCAAAACATAGGAACTTTAAAAGGTCGAGTCAAGACCTGAAGAAGTAATCAACAATTCAAAACTTTAAGAACTCTATTGGAGGTTCTTGGGAAGTAGGGCTTATGGTGCCTAGAATGCTAGGGCTTAACAAACTTAAGAATCGTCTCATGAACTTAGGACCTAGATAATGCTTTGCATATGGCTAGGTTTTTAGAAGAGAGGAATACTTAGTCCTCTAGAGCTTGAGAAAAAGGGATGCCTAGTTCTCTAAGATTTGAAAAAGTGGGATGCCTAGTCCTCTAGAGCTTGGGAAGAAAAAGGGATGCTCAGTCCTCTAGGGCTTAGAAGAGAGTGATGCCTAGTCCTCTAGGACTTGCGATAAAAGGGATGCCTAATCCTCTAGGACTTGGAGAAGAGGTATGCCTAGTTCTCTAGGGCTTGGAAGAGAGATATGCCTAGTCCTCTAGGGCTTGGGATAAGTGGGATGCCTAGTCTTCTAGGGCTTGGGAAAGAGGTATGCCTAGTCCTCTAAGGCTTAGAAGTGAGGGATGCCTATGTTAGGATTGGTATACGGAAAATCATATTTTTATTATTTTATTTTATTTTTAATAAAATTAAAATTTTATTTTATGAGAATCTTTATGAGTAATGCATGTATATCATTTCTTTAATATTATGCATTGATATTCGATATTCTGTATAGTATTTAATTTGGTGTGTAGAGTACGGCTTGCACACATAAGATGAGATTTTAGGTTCTTGTAGAATATAAGTTTTATGTTCACGATTTAGATGAAAATGGACATACCATTGGTATGACTGTGGTACAGAGTTTTAGTACGTCTGTCTTATTTACGAGGAACAGATAATAGCGTCGTCTATTGTTCCGACTCTTTGTGCCAATACACTTTGTGTGTATTGAACGGGACATTTGGGATAATTAATTTTATACTGATTATATAAATTAATTTACATCCCAGAATTATTATGAATAGTGCTTATCCTTTTAATCCTAATATAATTATTGATTTGCATATATTTAATATTCGTTATTTTGATTTATTAGAGGGTGTGATCTTATATTGGTCTATATTCGCAGTGAGTTGGATGGCGGTATTATTTATATGATAAATATTAATTATTGATGAAATCCACGTCCTAAAAGATCGGGATTGAGGATGAGATCTTAGATGCACGGATGGCGGTATTATTTGCATATAATTATTGATTTGCATATATTTAATATTCGTTATTTTAATGATTTATGTGATCTTAGATGCACGGATTTTATTTTGGTCATTTGTCATAAAAAATTTTTATCTAGAACCCGTTTTGGCGTTTGCCCGTCCAGTTAATTTTTTTTTCTTCAGATAATTATTTGTAAAAATAAAGATCTTGGCAGTTTTACCTCCAACAATTGGTATCAAATTTATTTTATTTTTTGTTTTCGATTATCGTGGTTGAGTAATTTTAGAACTGTGCTAACTTGATTTTGCAGGCGTTCTTGTCACGCCCCATACATTCGGGTCACGCGAAAGCCCATCAAAACACTCATTTAAGAAAATAAGGTTTTCAGTTGATATTCAAAATACAACATTTGGATAAAAGATTTTCCAAGTTCAACTCTCATAAACAGTAAACATGCATTCTCATACATAAATAAGCATATCGCCAAAAGGCGTACAAAACCAGCCTAAACAGGTGTCACATGTGCAAGTACATGTCTCAAAAGGAAAAACTACAGCAAGTCTTTCATCACCTCTGCACTAGGTCAACTCCTCATGCTCACCTAAAAAGGGTTTTACAGTAAAATCCCACACCGTGAGCTGAAATCCAATAGAAAAATAGACTATAAACAGTAATATAGGTCATGCAATCTTATGGTGGAGCTAACTCGACCACAAAAGCTCAAAACAGGTTTCCCTCTCAAAAACCATTAATTTTTCATCCTTGAAATTATGCATATAACCTGACAGATATCATGCTACAGTTAAGAAAAGCAGTAAAACACAGCATTCTCCACTCGGGACACGCAGCCGAAGAGACACGTTAAAATGAAATTCTATATACCGACTCTATCAACTCAAGACAAAGGCAACAACTATAGACTCTGATCCAGTACCCTAGGCCCACAGGCTTGATAATGGTAAGTTCTATACGGAGGCACAACAACAATGCCGTTCACGGAGGCAACCGAACCACTCAATTTACGGGAATAACCTGAAGGTACCGAGCACCTACTACTTAATTTACGGGACCTGAGCCCGAGGGTACAAAGCACCCACACATACTCAACTTACGGGGACTAACCCGAAGGTACAGAGCACCTACGCTGCGCACGTTTCCGGACTTACATCGAGGAGCAATGGAAGCCCAACTCAACAAAACTCACTGTCACGGTACATCTAAGGATAAACATTTCAAAACCATCTCACAAATAGATATACAACACATGTATATAAAGAAGATCCCATCCTTGAACCATAGAGATCAACAACATATGTAAAAACGTATTTTCACCGAAAACATTTTAGAAGTTGAGATTCAACCCCGAGGGCTAGCTCCAAACCTTCAACAAACTTGTTTTCTCCAAACTCCGTTTTCAAACCATCCTTTGGAAAACCTCCAGTAACTCTTTTTGAAACCATAGAATCTCATAAAAATCTCGAATAGACATCGCACGAGGAAAACTTGAACCAAAACACATAATTTTTCAAAACAGCTAGGTTTAGTCGACTGGACTCACCCTCCAATCGATTGAAAAACACACTGGAAAAGAGAACCAAAAACAGAAGCCATTTTAGTCGACTGACCTCCCAGGTCCAGTCGACTGAACCTCCCACATGATGATCCAGTTGACTAAACTCATAGGTTCAGTCGACTGAACCAGCCCAGATCACGTTTTAAGCCACGATTTTGGTTTTCAAATCTCAGATTAAGCCTAAAAAAACACCCGTTTTGATACCTAAGAGCATACCCGATCTCAAGGCTATCATAAAACCTCGAAAGGAATATCCCTCTTTCGATTTCATCCAACCGAATGCCGAAAAACGGTTTCAACCCAAAATCGAATTTGAAACATAAATCACATGTGATGCGTTTTAAAATGGTAGAAACACGTAGAATTACATGTAGCACCCTCAACAGTTATACAATCTAGGATCCTATCCTGGCAAGTTCAAAGCTCGACGTCTCGATCCACGTGCAAAATTGAGCTTCACCAGAATGAAATTCTGATTGGATAGATGCGTAGACCGCGATGCTGATACCAAGGTTCAGCTGTTGGTTTATAAAAACCAAGCCCCGGGCCCCCCCGAGAAGTTAGAGAGAAGGCAGAGAGAAAACTAGAGGAAACTTAGAAGTTAAGTTTTCAAAATATCTTTTAGAAAATATCTAAGTCCCGATATTTATAGACCTCCAAAATATCTTTTTTTTTTAATTTTTAAAATTCGCACGGTAACTTCCTACAATCCCGGGAATCAACCCCGCATGCTCAGAAAAACATAAACATGCATCAAAACGAGTAAATCACACATCGGGAAAATAGATATGCAAAACACATCATATATATGCATAAGTCTCAAAAGAGACAGGTCCAGTCTCACAACTCTCCCTCCTTAAGGAATTTCGGTCCCAAAATTCACAATAAGGTCACGAGGTAAACAGGTCTGGATATTTAGTACACATCTCAGACTCCAGCTCCCATGTAGCTTCTTCAACCTCGTGATGAAGCCATAGAATCTTGGCATAAGCAATGGTTCTGCCCCACAACACTTTCTCCTTCGTGTCAAGAATCTTCACCAGACGCTCCTCATAAGTGGCATCCTCATCAACCCGGAGTTCAGCCCAATCTAACACATGTGAAGGATCAGGCTCGTACCTCCGAAGCATAGAAACGTGGAACACGTTATGCACTGATGCTAACGGAGGTGGCAAAGCCAAACGATAAGCAACCTCACCAATCTTGTCAAGGATCTAAAATGGTCCAATAAAGCGCGGTGATAGCTTCCCGCTAAGACCAAACCACATCAAACCTCTACATAGCGAGACCTTCAGAAATACATGATCCCCCACTACAAACTCCAACGGTCGTCTCCTCTAATTTTCATAACTCTTCTGAAGGCTCTGAGCTATCAGTAGGCGCTGGCGTATCACGATAACTTTCTCTGTAGTCTCTCGCATCATGTCGGGTCCCAAAACCGTGGTCTCTCCCACATCTGTCCAACACACGGGCGATCTACACAGTCTACCATACAAAGTCTCATACGGTGCCATCCCAATACTAGACTGATAGATGTTGTTGTATGCAAACTCTGCCAACGGTAGATGATCCTCCCACGAACCTAAAGTCAAGGACACAAAACCTCAGCATATCCTCTAGAATCTGTATAGTCCTCTCTAACTGGCCATCCGTCTGGGGTGAAAAGCAGTACAGAACATCAAGTTCGTCCCCAAGGCCTTCTGCAGACTCTGCCAAAAGCGCGATGTGAAGCGCGGGTCTCGGTCTGAAACAATAGACACTGGCACTCCGTGTAACCTGACTACCTCCCTGACATACAAGTTACTCAGTCATTCCACCGAATCCCTCACTCGGATGGGGAGAAAGTGTGCAGACTTCGTCAACCTATCAACCACAACCCATACGGTGTCGTATCCCCTAGGTAACTGAGGAAGTCTTGACACAAAGTCCATCGTGACGTGCTCCCACTTCCACTCCGATATAGGCAACGACTGTAGTAATCCTGCCAGTTTCTGGTGTTCCGCTTTTACCTGCTGACAGGTGAGGTATCGAGAAACAAACTGGATCACATCTCACTTCATTCATGTCCAATAAAATTGACAACGTAAGCCATGGTACATCTTCGTGCCTCTAGGATGCACGGCAAGACGAGAATGATGACACTCACGTAATAGATCAGCTCGGCATGACTCTGGCACAAACAACCTTCCTGCCAACCTCAGACTCTGATCAGAACCAACAATCCATCATGCTGTATCCTCGCAACTAGCAAGGCGGTCTCATATCATTTGGGCCTCCTGGTCCGCCTGCTGGGCCTCTAGCACACGTGCTATCAACGTTGGTCGAGTACCTACAGAAAACAAGGTGGCACCTGTCGCAATCTCCCTGAGGCACAAATCAAACTCTCTAACGTCTGCAAGCATATGCCATTCACGTATAGCCACAGAGGCTAACGACCCGTGAGATCTCCTACTAAGCGCGTCAGCCACCACGTTGGCCTTCCCTGGGTGATACTGCAAATCAAAATCGTAGTCCTCTAACAACTCCATCCATTGTCGCTGGCGCAAGTTCAGGTCCTTCTGCGAAAACAAGTATTTTAAGCTCTCGTGACCGGAGAAAATCTCAAAATGCTCACCATACAGATAGTGACGCCATGTCTTCAAGGCGAAGACCACAACTGCCAATTCCAAATCTTGTGTAGGATAGTTCTGCTCATGTGTCTTCAATTGCCAAGAATCGTAGGCTACAACCTTACCCTCCTACATCAGAACACATCCAAGACCGTCATGTGATGCGTCACAGTACACAGTATACCCCAAGCCTCGCTCTAGAATGATCAATACCTGCAGACTAGTCAACCTTGTCTTCAGCTCTTGAAAAGATGAATCACATGACTCACTCCACACAAACACAATTCCCTTCCGTGTCAGACACGTCATTAGTGCTGCAAGTCTCGCAAAGTCCTTCACGAATCGTCGGTAGTAGCTGGCTAGACCCAGAAAACTACGAATCTCAAAGAGAATCTTCGATCGCTCCCAACCTGTCGCAGCATCAATCTTCGATGAATCCATAGAAACCCCATCTGTCGACACTACGTGTCCCAAAAATCTCACCTCAGTCATCCAGAACTCACACTTCTCAAACTTTGCATATAGGCGGTGCTCTCTCAAGGTTTGTAGGACGATCCGCAGGTGATCCTCATGTGTCTCTCTGGTGGGTGAATATATCAAAATATCATCCACAAATACCACTACAAAGCTGTCCAAGTAAGGATGGAAGATCCGGTTCATTAGACCCATAAACGTAGCTGGTGCATTCGTCAGACCAAATGACATAACCAGGAACTCGTAGTGACCATAGCGAGTCCGGAAGGCGGTCTTCGCTATGTCCTCGTCCCTATTCCTCAACTGGTGATATCTCGACCTCAAGTCAATATTCGAGAAGCAGCTCGAACCCCTCAGCTGATCAAACAAGTCATCTATTCTCGGCATCGGATACCTATTCTTCACTGTTACTTGATTTAGCTTCCTGTAATCGATACACAGATGCAAAGATCCATCCTTCTTCTTTGCGAAAAGAGCAGGAGCTCCCCACGGCAAAGTACTCCGACGTATACACCCTCTGCCTAGCAACTCCTGTAACTGCACCTTGAGTTCACGCAACTCAGTGGGTGCAAAGCGACAGGACGGCATAGATATGGGAGCAGCTCCGGGAACTACATCAATAGAGAACTCCACCTCTCGGCTTGGCGGTAACTCAAACAGATCGTTAGGAAAGACATCTGGGTAGTCGCAAACCACCAGAGGTAACTCTCTTCGAACCCCAACTACCTCATCTAACATAAGGGCTGCAAAAAGGAAACTCATGTTGTCTTGGTTCCGCACAACGCCTGACATAGGCCTCAAACCCTCATCCCAGTCACCTACAAAACAAAAGAAATCTCCCGCTGGGGTACAAATCGTCACCCTCCGTCGATAGCAATCGATAAAGGAACAATAGGCAGTCAGCCAGTCCATCCCTAAGATGACATCAAACGTGGTCATGTATAGGCAACAAGGTCGAACTCTAGACAACAATCGGCGACCTCCAACACGCAGGATCTACAGACAAGGCTCACCTTCACACTCCCACTCACCGGGGTCTCCACGCACATAGTACCACCCAACCAGTCCATTTCTAGCCCCAATGTAGATGCAAAAGCAGAAGATATAAACGAATGTGATGCTCTAGTGTCGATAAGAACACTGGCCCATGATCTGAAGACTAGAAGAGTACCTCTAATCACGGAGGGGGTAGTAGCAGCATTGGGTACGATCGATGCTCTAGAGGAATTGGGCTCTGCAAGAACGTAAGCTCTGGTCGGTCCACTGCAATCCTGCACTGCCGACTGCCTGCCCGACTGCACTGAAGCCCCTCCCTTTGCAAAATGGGACGTCTGAGCTCTAGGCTGTGAATACTTCTGTCTCCCTTGGCCTAGTGGAACAATTGGTGCGCCTGCTGTACTCTGCACACTCCTTCTCGGGAAGTCGCTACGGATATGCCCAGACTGGCCACACTCAAAACATATCACTGGCCCCCTCTCCTGCGCCTGCAGCTGTGACTGTGCCTAAATAGGCGCTGCACTCCTGCACTCAGCCGCACGATGCCCTGGCCGCTGGCACCTGTGACAAAGAAGCCCTCTCTGACCTGACCTTCCCGTTGAAGCTACGGGAGGCGTGGATGCAGAACACTGTGGTGGATACGACCCCACTGGATGCGAACTTGGACCAGATGTCCGTCTGCACTTGTTCTCTCAGCGCCCTTGATCCTGTGTGCGTCCCCCGCCTTGCTGACTCCTACTGTCCCTATCTCTACGTGTCTCATTCAGAGTATCCTCCACTTTCATAGCAATCTCCACCAGCAAGGTAAAGACCTGCATCCTGAACGCTGCCACCTTGTCTCGAATAGTAGGCCTCAAACCCCTCTTAAACCGTTTCACATGGAACTCATCAGTAGGTACAATCTCCTGTGCAAATCTAGATATGCTAGTAAACTCAGCCTCGTACTCAAGCACTGTCATCGTCCCCTGCGTCAGAAACAGGAAGTCCTCTCTGTAGCAATCCCTCAAAGTCGCTGGAAAGTATTTCTTCAAAAATACCTTCGTGAATGCATCTCAAGTGCTTGCCACTGTGGTCTTAGCGAATTTCCACCACATATGAGCACTCTCACTCAGTTGGAAGGCGGCACATATAACCTTCAGATCATCTTCCTCAATCTGAAGTGAGTCAAGGATCCTAGTGACCAGCTCCAGCCACTTAGTGGCAACTGTGGGATTGGGATCCCCAAAAAAGGTAGGAGGGTCTAGACGGCGAAAATCACGCATCGCAACCGTCGCCCTATGCTCAGGTACACTCTCCCTACCCCTAGTGGCCTCAGCCAGATGCCGGATGGAGCCGATCATCTCACGCAACAGATCTCCCTCAGCAACAGGTCCTTGGGGTGCATTAGCATCCCCAAT
>JAOTRH010070425.1:0-17909 GCA_034768845.1 Heliamphora exappendiculata | reverse complement strand
TTAAGGAAACTGCGATTGCAGGACTCGGTTTGCAAATTTCATTTCATTATTCATGTTATTAAATTCTCTGTAAATTTTAGATTTATATAAATTGTTGAAAGTTTAATAAAAATATATTTTCTGGATCCCCGAGCATGTATTTTATGTCGGCGTTAGAAATTCTCCCAACATAACCCATATCCATATTTAATTGCTAAATACATAAATATGCAATTTTTGAGAGAAAAATGTTACGTGATTTTGGTGTAAAGTATGTTGATTGCTGTCTTGATGGCCTAAATACATATGAGTGATTTGAATACATATCTCACTTTTCACAATTTTTGATTTTTAATGTTATGTGATTTCAAATTTAGGTATTAAATCTTAATTTATGAAGAAATTTTTTAAGAGAATCATAACTCATTGAGAAATTTTTTAAGAAACAATCAAAATTAAAAGCAACATCTATTTTAGTAGTATTTCATTTTATTGTTTATAATTTTAAATATATGTCCCCTTTAAACATAATTCTTAGCTTCGCCCTTATTTACAAACCATATGGTTTGCCTCTGGTTAAAATACTTCAACTTTGACAAACTGGAAAATGTTGGTTGTGCCTTAATTTTCAAGTATTAATTAATTGATAATCATCTTTTTAAAAAGAGCTTCGTCAAGCCCATCGGAAAAAAAAATGAGAGAAATTTGGGCTCGAAGCCATGTGGTTACGTGGCCGATCAGATCGACATGTCAGGCTTGTTGGCCAACCTTCCATATGCATATAGTGAATCGCGGCCGTTTCAAAGTATGTGTTTCACCTAGTTTTTTTTTTTTTTTTTTTTGTAGGCATTTTAACTTTTTTTTATTTTTTGTAAAATAGTAAATGTAAAAAGATATAAAGAAAGTAAATAAATTACAGTGAAATGTCAAACAAATAAATTTTTTAAAAAGTTTTTAAGTAAAAAATCTTTAAAAAAACTTAAGCCAAATAGAAGATTAGTACTTCAAGAATTGTAATTAATTTGTTTTACCCCCCTTTTTTTTTTTCTAAAGTATATTGTTTTTAGTTCAACTTATGTTTACCAAGAAACTCTTTTTTGAGAGAAAGCTCTCTTTCTTGAAAAATTATTTCAAGAATGGGACGAAATATCACCAAATCTTAATTGGAATTTTTATGAAATGTTTTTAGATGGACTTACCCGCAACATTAGCCTACACCACACCATAGCCTATCAACCAAACTTAAGCCAATTAAGTTCAAACCAAATGTTGTCATAAATAAACGGAAGAAGAAGTTACTTCCCAACGTGGAACCAAAAAAACAAAAAAACCCCAAGCCTTTTATACATTCAAAGGAAGAGTTTGGCACAATAGAGGCCCATATTATAAATTTTGTTTCATGGAATAATTAATCTCGTATTTGTATTTTGGGATTAGAACTATAATTCAACAAATACCGAATTAGTGTACCTCATTGGTATTATTAATACCAAATTTTAAATTATTTTTTCTCCTTATATAACGATAAAAAATAACTCTATCATTCTTATTTTATTCTTTATTCTATACTAACAAAATATTAATCAAATTTTTCACTATAATATAATTCATTTCATGATTTGCTTAGTATTAATAAAACATGTAAAATGCACAAGATTACTTATCCTTTACATACTATCTAATTTCATTCAAAATACCAAACTAACCCTATAATTAAGAGTACCTAATTTTCAACGCAGAGGTGACATTCCTCGTGGTTGCAAAAGAATGAGCCACCAGTTTCGTTACCACAATATTCAGCTCCTCGAGAGTGGTTCACCGTTTTTTGCCATCATATTCCTGTTTGGCTTCTCTTAAAAATTAGTTTTTTTAATAAAAAAGTAAAATTGGTTTCTTTTAATAAAAAAGTCAAATTTTAAGTTATAGTATTTGGCATCTCTAAAAAGTTGAGTTTTAAACTATAGTACTTGGCATCTTTAAAAAGTCACTAACTTTTTTTACTTTTTATTTTTAAAAAACATATACACATCTAAAATACTTTAGTTTTGTTTGTAGAATAGCATTACTATAATACCTTCAATTAAAAAATTTATTTTTTCTCGTAAAAAAAAATCGTACCAATATCCCAAATACTACCATTTGAAAAAATATATATATATATTAAACATTTCAATAAAAAATAAAAAAAAAACTACTATAAATACTATCCCAAATAATCTAACTTTTCTAATTCCTCTCTCTCTCTCCATCCATATTAAACAAACACTTGATTTGACTGAGGCATGTTCTTAATTTAGCATCCCCATACAAACTTTCAGAAAATAAAAACATGATCAGGTTCTTGGGTTGGGACTTGGGAGAATATATGGCACATGACTTCTAGTAAAAAAATTTCAAACCTGGCCTAAGCTCACTATATCATGGAAATGAAATGAAGATGAATGTTTTCTTAACATGCATGTATCTATTTTTTATGAAATTAGTGATTTTGGAAGCTATTTGTCAAGTTCTATCAACAAAGATTTATATTAAATATTAGATTTTGCACAAAAAATTCAAAAGATTAATAATTTAATCTTTTTTGAAACTGATAAGTTTCTTAGTATTAAGATTTCTCAATTTTGAATCGAATAAATATCATAATTTTTAAAATTTCTTTAAGTTTCACAATTATGAAATTTCCTAATTTAAATTTCTCATTTTTTACTAAGTTATTTTTTTCTATTTTTGAGTATATAGCTTTTGATTTTCTTTGTATAATTCGTAAGTTTTAAATTCAAGAAATTTGACAAATTTATCATTTCAAATTGAAAAATTATTTTTTTTAAAAAATCGATCTATGAATCTTAGAAACTTGAAAAAAAAACAAACCTTTTAATCAAAAATTTTTTAAAAAAAAGTTCAAAAAAATAAAAAATAAGTTAAACTCATTTCTTTTATCACAATAGGAAAAGTACTAGATATCAAAATTAGAGATATACTAGAAATATTAGTCATTCAGATGGAGTTGAATAGGTTAATAAAAAATCCAATTCTACTCTAAAAATTTAAAAACAAATCATGTTATTATCTTAAATACTATAACTTAAAAATAAAAAGTAAAAATATATTAAATATTTTATCAAAATGTAAAAAAATAAAGATAACTTAAAAATGATCTCTTAAAAACTATAAATATGGGTAGAAGCTATACATACAGCCAAAGCTATATGTAAATATTGTTCGGTATTACTAAAATTAATAGCTTATAAATTGTAGTTTGTAGTAGAATTTGTGAATATTTGGTAAAAATTATAACTTGTAACTTAAATAGAAAAAAAAATTACAGTTTATGACAAAAATTATTAGTAGTTTAAATAAATTATAATTTATAACTAAAATTTAAAATTTAAAATTAAAAACAATAGCAGAAAGTTTTGTCAAACACCCCTGGGAGGAATCTTGACTAGGTTCAGTAATAATCAGTCAAAGCAATCTGAAATAAGTAATAATGTTAAATCCACCATCAACTGGACCAGCTAAAGAATGAGCAAAAATCCCCACATGCATGTAAGTAAACTTTGATTAATCGCTAGCAATATACAAAAAAAAAAAACATAAAACTATGACATTCCCAGGGAAAATACATGATATTCCCTAGGAAAATGTATGTATCTCAGAATAAAAAAGAGGGATTTTTATGTAAATTACAAAGTCTGTCCACACCATTTCTGTTATTTGGATCATTTTCTACTACTTGTTTTATATATAAAATTTTGAATTGTCAAGGTCTATCTACCTCGTTGTCTCTTCTGTAAGTGGTCAAAAGGTCGTACTATTTCATGCCAAGCTTCAGATAGAACATTGGTTTTTTTATTGGTATAATACATTTCGGTGCTAGTTAGTGGAATATCCGGTATCATTTTGAGTTTATATATATATATATATATATATATATATATATATTCAAACAATAAATAATTTAGTATAACATAAATATTTATCTAACATAATGCTTTAACTAATTAATTTAAATTAGTATTTAGTTTTATTATTTACGATGTGATAGCTAAATTTAAAAATAAAATAAATTTAATATTTAATATTTTTGTAATAAATATAACGTGGATTAGTTTAAAAATCTCCCTCTATGTTTGAAACCAGAATTAGACTTGAAAAATAAAAAAGAAATGAAGGGACTAAAAAATACTTTAAAATTTTTTTTAAAAAAATAATTATAAATTGATATATACTCGGTATTTTCTAGTACTGGTAAATATTGTCAAGTAAGCAAGAGCCAGGAGATCGATGAAGAACTTGGTCGCACCCCTCCTTTCAAAGTAGCCCACAACCCATAATATCATATATGATCGGTCTACAGCCATACCATTACTATTATGAATGGAATAAAATTACGTAGGTAGAAATTATGAGAGGATAAAAAATTAATTTAAACAAAAATTAAAATAATCATGTGGAAATAAAAATAAAGATAGCTAGAAAAATTATGGACATAAAATTTTTCGACAGAGTCACAAGGAATTTTAATATCCTTAAGGATAGATTCTTATTTCTCTAAGTACGAGACGCAGTAAAACAAATTATAGCATTCTATTATTTAAGATTCAATTATTACTTTTCTACAAATATCCACTTACAAATATAAAAGTGTCAAAAATAGCTCCATGAATCATCTCAAAATTAAATTAAAATTGAATACAATACTCTAATGGTGCACTAGTTATTCATCACATTTCTACACACAAAAACCAACTCCCGTACATTTACATATTGCAAATGAATTAGGAGTGGCTTAAAATCAAATTTATATTTATATAAAAGAAACACATAGAAAGTATATTATAAATCAAAATTAGTATGATATTTATATCAAAATTAGTAGTAGTTTTCAAGTTTTTTTTTATATATCGGAGTTAATTCTATCTTCAATCGATACAAAATAAGGTATCACAATATTCCCCGTTAAATACACGATGCTCTTGTTGCGTGGTTCAATTTCTTCTTTCAACTGGAATGTAAATAGCAGCTCATTAGCAAATACAGAGGAGCCTATTAACGTGCATAAAATATACAATCTCTAGATTATTACCCTTTTCCGGACTCATTACCCCTATATCCACACCATTACAGAGCCCTATAAAGGAACCAAGGTTAACTTTGATACTATTTATAACGACTCAAATAAATTATTGGTCAAATAATTTAAATAAAAAGTTAAACAATACAACCTAAAATACTTAAAGTGCAAGTTATTACTAGTAACCCACAAATTTTTTATATATACCCGACTTAATTTTTGGCTCTTCCAATGCATCATGCAATTTATTACCATTTGACGGTTTTATTTTAGATCATTTGATTAGCCATATTTAAAAATAAATGGACAGTTAATCCATAACTGAATTTTGAAAGGGCAATTTAGAATAGGTGTATTGTTTGAAAAAGATACTTTTGTGTCTATAAATTATAAACTTGTTTTACTTTCTAAACACATCAAAAATATTTGTTTATTGCAACTAAAATTACTTTTGCTCTTGAAAGAATTTGTATTGAAAGATCTTCAAGTTTATTGTTGATTGCAGTTCTTCAATTTAAAATGCTTTGTTATATAATAAGAGAAACTTTCATTGTAACCCATCGACAAACTCTAACTACGAAGTGAGAACAAATTGTCCATTTATTAATTGGACTTATCAGAAAGTGATATCTAAGTAGTGCATTTTACAATGTGTCTCAACATAATTGTCCATTTATTAATTGGACTTATCAATATTATTATTATATCAGAACTCGTGGCTTTGTAGCCATTTTGTTAATATTAATCCCATTCAATAACATACATATCATATTTTGGACTAATCAAATGGCGATAATGAAAGTAATATATAAATACTTAACAATTTTTTTATTTGAATTAATCAAATGATAATGATGAAAGTGATATGTAAACACTTAAAATTATTTGATTTAAACTAATCAAATGGCGATATTTTGAACTAATCAAATGACAATAATGATAGTAATATATAAACACTAAACAATTATTTGATTTGAACTAATTAAATGATAATGATGAAAGTGATATATAAACACTTAAAATTATTTAATTTGAACTAATCAAATGGCGGTGACATATAAATACTTAACAATTATTTGATTTTATTATTATTTTAAAAAAAGCAATATCAAGAAAAAAAACTTTATATTTTGGAATCAATTAACCGCAATCAATCTCTAGATAGATAATCAATCTATCCACCAATGGAGTCCAAGTTGAGCTCAATTATATTTTTACATGCATGATTTTTAAGTAATGAGAGTAGTTCTCCATATTTTATTCTAAATTAATTAGATATTTAATTCTCATTTACATGACGAGAGATGATTACTAGTACTTAAAATGCAAAATTTTCGATCTTATAATGTAGAAATGGATTATTAATGGTCTAATAAATTTAGAATAAAATATTGAGATATGTGCCTAATTAATTAATTAATTCCTGTGTAATGTATGTAGAAAAATGACTTCCAAGAAAATTATTGCTGACCTTGTTAAGGGAGAGAAACTAAATGGAACAAACTATGATATCTGGCATAGAAAGGTTCAGTACCTTCTCAATGAGCAAGAGTTGCATGAGCACTTGACTAGTAGCATGACCTCACCTGAGTCAAGGTCCACCATCCAGCACTGCCTTGACCGAGAAGCCTATAATAATTGGGCAAAGAAGGGCAAAAGTGCTTGCTACACTTTGCTAAGTTGCATGCACGATAATTTGCTTGGGAATTTTGGAAATTTTCCAACTGCCAAAGAAATATGGGACTAGCTGTGATTGAAATATGGAGGCACGATAGCAACTAGGTTGCGTTCCCTTATTTTAAAGTTCAATCGGTGTGTGATGGACTCAAAATGCACTGTGACAGAGCACCTTAGGGTGATGTCAGCCACGATCAGAGAAATGAAGGCAGCCAGTAATGATCTCACTAAAGAACAACAAGTTCTAGCTGTCATCGAGTCCCTCCCTGACCCTTCGTGGGGGCAGGTGAAACTAGTGCTGACGCACAATGAAGGAATCAAAACTTTTGATGACATCTCATGACACCTAGAGCTTGAAGCGGAGCATATAGATGCGTACCACAGTGTTGTACTTGTTGCTAAAGCTGGACAGCGTAGGGGATACAAGCTCCAGCGCAAAGAACAGCAAAAAAGAGCTAGACGAGGACGAGTTGAGAATGTGGAACCATCAGATGGCAGTAAAACCAAGCGTCAAAGAGGTCAGCGTGGTGGAAAGAAGGATAAATCCAAACTCAAATGTTATAACTGTGGAAAGAATGGTCACTTCACCCAGGAGTGTATTGAGCCGAAGAAGGTAAACCCTAACTCTAGCTCTCTAAATATATTTATTTGTTCACATGTGTTTGTGACTCATTCTCTCCTTGATTGGATTGTAGACATAGGAGCAACAAAACATGTAGCAAGAAATCGAGCTGGGTATGTAGATTATAGTTGGGTACCAGCAAGTAGAATGTGCGTAATAATGGACAATGGAGCATAAGAGAATGTTCTAGGAGTTGGCACCTACCAGCTCAAGATGCACAATGGGCACAATTTTCTTCTTCATGATGTGATTCATGCACCAACTATCCAATGTAATCTACTCTCAATTTTAGCATTATTGAAGTTAAGATTCTCTTTTCATTTTCTAGATATTAGTTTGTCTATTTATCCCTGTGGAACATTTTACGGTCATGGTAGTTTAAGGGATGATTTCTTTATGTTGGATTTGGATCCATATTTGAATAAAAATTTTGTCATTTATGTTACTTCTTTTTCTTCTGATATTGAATCTGATTTTATAAAATGGCATGCAATATTAGGTTACATTGGCAAGAAAAAATGGCTAGACTAGTTAGAGAAGAGCTACTGGGCTCTTTCACCAAAGTAAGCTTACCTATGTCAGAGCCTTGTTTAGCTAGAAAGGCATGCAAGAAGCCTTTTGGTAAGGCTTCTAGGTCTTTTCATCCATTAGAGCTAATCCATTCCAGCATTTGTGGGCCAATGAATATTAAGGCCCGCCATGGTGCATCTTACTTTATAAATTTATAGATGATTTCTCACATTTTGGCTCAGCATTTCTATTGTCTCATCACTCTGAAGCTTTGGATTGTTTCAAGCATTGCATAGTAGAGGTTGAGAATCAGAAAGAAAACTTAAAAGTTTTTCATACTGATAGAGGCCGATAATATTTATCTGATCAATTTAGAGAATTATGTGAGAAAAATAGGATACGCAGGCAATTAACAATTTCTGAAACCCTATAACAAAATAGTGTTGCTGAAAGAAGGAATCGTACTCTTTTAGATATGGTTAGGTCGATAATGGCACAAGCAAATCTCCCAATACATTTTTAAGGAGATGCTCTTTTAACTGCCGCCTACATCCTTAACCGAGTATCTTCAAAATCAGTCCCCACCACTCCATATGAGTTATGGAATGGTGAAAAGCCTAATCTGGAAGGCTTAAGTCCATGGGGACATGCAGGGTATGTTCACAACACTTTTCATAAATATGAAAAATTGGGCCCTATAGCTAATAAATGTGTTTTTATTAGATATTCAGAATATTCTAAAGGCTATGTCATGTATGGTGAACACCTAGATGGAAAATTTTCTAGAAGATAACTTTCCAAGCAAAGGTGAGTTAAGAAGAATCTTGAGCTCTATAAGTTAGGAAAATCACTTGAGAGATATCTTCATCCGGAGACTTGATGGGGATACGAATCCTTATCCAGCAGTTCTCATAGATAGTGGGAGTGATCCTTTACCTAATTGGGGTGTACCATTAGAAGAACCTCATGATCTAAAAATCCGTAAAAGCAAGTGCGGAATAGTTCCTCGTCGTCCCTTTGAGATTAAAAGAGAGTCTTTCATGAGCATTTATGTGGATATTGATGAGCCAACTAATTTTTAAGAAGCCATAAATTCACCTGTTCTAATAGATGGATAGTTGCTATGCAGAGGAGATGACCTCTATGGCTAAGAATATTGTATGGGAATTATTTGATCTTTCGTCAAAGCGTAAGACCATTGGTAACAAATGGGTCTTAAAAATTAAACACAAGGCTGATGGATTAATTGACAAATATATGGCTAGACTTGTGGCGAAAGGCTATACCCAACAAGAGGGTGTAGACTATGAGGAGATGTTCTCCCCTGTGGTGAGATTTGCATCAATTCGTCTTATTCTAGTTATCGTTGCACATTTAGATTTGGAATTGTTTCAAATGGATGTAAAAATTGTATTTCTCAATTGAGAACTAGACGAAGAGATCTATATGGATCAACCATTGGGTTTTCAAGTTGAGGGTCAAGAGCGCAAGGTTTATCGCTTGAAGCGTTCTATTTATGGCCTGAAATAGTCGTCTAGACAATGATATATTCAATTCCATCAAGCTATTATTGCAATAGGTTTTATGATGACTAAAGAAGACCATCGTGTGTATATTAAGCGAATTGGGAATAAGTTTCTAATTCTTTTATTGTATGTGGACGATATTTTGTTAGTTGGAAATGATTTGGAGTTGATTGTTTCCACGAAGTAGTGATTGTCCTCTACATTTGAGATGAAGGACATGGGTCAAGCAGATTATGTGCTTGGGGTTAAGATCTTAAGAGACCGTTCTAGAAGATTTCTTAGTTTGTCTCAAGAAACTTATATAAAAAGAGTTAGTTCAGGCAACCCAAGAGGAAGTAAATTGGGTTTTAAAAAAATAATAACGATTTTAAAATATTTTTAAAAATCCTTTTAATTTTCTAAACAAAATAGCAAGTATATCAAAAAATAAAACAATGAAAAATTTAAAGATGTTAGGGAGAGAGAAATAGAACCGAACACCAAGATTATAGTGATTCGACTTCTTCCAAGCCTATGTCCACCCCTCAAGACTTCTCTTGAAAATATCCACTAGGATCGAATGCTTCATAGGTGCATTTAAAAGCCTTTTACAGCCTCAAAAAGATCCTACAAAACAAGTTATATTTTTTCTAATATCTCTTGAGCTTTTCTTTAAAAAGTATCACTCACTCTCTTAAAGGATTAAATGTGACTCATCCTCTATTACAATAAATATATAAGAATCAAATATTCACTCACTCATTCTCTTTACAAATGATTCGAAATAAATGAACAAAGAGAGAGAAATCGGCTGGAGAAGTTTAATGAGCAGTAAATGCTTTCTTAAAGATTTTGAGCTTTTTGATTCAAGTAATAGAACAGTGTTAAGATTTTATAAGCTCCGAAAATTAACTCCTTATATAGCCATTTGAAGTAAATAACCATTGGTGGGTTGGTGAAGGCAATAAATGCTCTGAAATCCAACCGTTGGAACTAGCACAAGATTTAAAATCTGTTGCCGGTGTCGACTCAAAACTATTTTTGTGTCGATACAAAATATCTAGAGATTTGTTCTTCAAATGGTTGTGTCAACTCAGTCCTTCATTGGTGTTGACCCAATTTCTGCTTTTACCTCTCCCACACAGTGGTGTCGACCCAGTGCATTTCTTCAGATTTTCAGGTGAGACTTTGGTGTCAACTCATAATCGTTTGGTGTCGACTCAAAAAGTTACAGTCAATCTCGACTGTTTTAGTGTCGACTGAACTTTGTTTGCTATCAACCAAAAACTTTTGTTTTCGAAGGGAACTTTGTGTCAACTCAACAAACTTTGATGTCGACCCCTTTTTAACTTGGAATCAGAAAATGACTTGCAGTTCTTGTGTCGACCCATTTCTCTGCGGTGTCGACTCATTTTGTTTCCTAGAGGGTGTTTTGGTGTCGACTCATGTGAATTTGGTGTAAATCCAAAAAATTAAAGTCTGGAACCCGAATGATCATTTTGGTGCCGACTCAAAATACTTTGGTGTCGACTCAAAATGAATCTCGGTTCATTACTGAAAGTGTCAACCTAAAATAATTTGGTGTCGACTCATCTAAGTTCCTGAAATGTCTTAAACAAAGATGTTAGGGTGTCGACTCAATTTCTCAATGGTGTCGACACACTTGAAAATTTCAAGTGTACTTTGCCTTAAAGTATCGACTCAACATCAATTTGTGTCAACACAAAACGTTTTTATTCAGAATACTGAGTGTCAACCCATTTGATACAAAAAGTCAGCACAAATGGTATAAGGTGTTGACTCATTTATCATGAGGTGTCAACACTTACCTTTTTAGAAATAATTAAGTATATTCTTTTTAAATCAATTTAATTAAGAAAATAAATTATAAAATCATCAAAATCTAATTTAAAAGACTTTGGGCAAATAATCTCTATTTTTTAATGATTACAACATGTTTCAGAAAATATTTAAAAAAATTTGAACAAGGATTCTCCTCTTACCTCTATACCTTAAATAAAATAAGCGAGTCACAATAATAAGGCAATCAACAATAGTGTAATACACATGTTTGAGAGAATTTGTAATTTAATTCAGAAGCATTCTAAATTCATTAAAAATTGTGCATCAACTCAAAGTGTTCTAGAGTCTCAACAAGTATATACACGTGCAATAGTTTCAAGTTCCAAACATCATACAATCTCAAATTCAATATGGTAAACAACACTTGATATTTCATTAACAATGCTACAACAAATGAAATGGATTTGAGATAAGTCATGCATAAAGGATCATTCATTTCAAACATATAACATTTGCAAGTTTTTCAAAAACCAACAACATTCATACAGATATCAAAAACAACTAAAACAGTTAAGTATTTCCACCACATTCACATTCACAAAATACACAAAATAGAAATATATGTTGTTTTAAAAATTACATTTACTCCTTCAATCTCCTTCAAACACAAAACACAAACACTTCATAACAATTTCTTTTTCTTCTTGTTTTCCTCTCCTTCTCCCCTTTTGTAATTATAAAAAAAAAATCTTCATCAAAGCTCATCCATCTGCTTCTTGAAAGCCTTTTTGTCTTCTTATTTATTCTTCCTTTCATAAGCGTTCTCCTTGGAGGATTGAGCTTTCACATCCTTCTTCTCTTGGGCCTTCGTGGCTACAAAAGTAACTGCCAAGGCGAGATCTGCCTCACGTCGCAAATGAATAGCCTTTTCTTTCTTGGTTTTCTTTGGCTTGAACTGCTTGCTCCAGACTTCTTTGATCGACTCGAGATGCTCATCCACTTTTTGGAATTTCTGCTGAACAGCTAGAACTACTCTTTTATCATACTCCTTTCGAATCTGGTAAAAAATTTTGCGAATGGCTGAGACAATGGAATCAATATTTTTCTTCATTGACTTGCTCAGAGACTGGCCAACATCACAAGCATTCTGTACTTTCATTCTCAGAATGCGAGTGGTCTTTACAAGATTGGTCATACTCTCTGAAAGGGATGACACTTTACAACTTATGTCATAAAGGTATGCATCAACCTTATCACGAAGGGATGCCAGAGATGAGGTCAACCCCTTGACAATGATGACAAGTTCAGTAAACTCCAAGGAGGAGGGACCAACTGGAGGAATTGAAGAAGAACGGCCAGCAGGAGGAAAAATTGGGGAAATATGGGAGGATAAGGGGCTAGGCATATTAGTGCTAGGATGAGGGGGAAGAGGAGAACCAGCATGAAAGGGAATAGGAGAATTGGCATGACCAGAGGAATGGGGAAGAGGGGTCCTACTAAATGATGATTGAACATGAGAGGGGGAGGTAATATTACCGCGATGAGTGATCCAATTTTCACTAACCCTCGAAATTTGCATGTGTTTCAAGGTGGATTGTCCATACAAATCATGCTTCGAAAAGGAGATTCCTTTTTCAGTGGACAAATGAACACCAAAATGTCGAAACACAAGAGTCAAATACATAGCATGTGGGAGAGAGGAATTAGACTTAAAATGGGATTGCAACATATCTGAAATGAATAGATAGGCAAGGTCGAGTTTATTTTCTTCAAGAATGCACCATATAATGAATACGTGCATGAAAGTTACATCACCAAATTTACCAAATTGAGGTAAAAAGATATGATTTGCGAAATGATGAAGAATTCTCATTTTGAATTTGAGAGAGTTGGCCTCAAGAGGTTTGGAAGAGTCAACCTCTTCGAGTTCAAAAATTTTCTTCACTGCCTCATGAAAAGAGAAACCTTCAATGGTTCTCTTCTTCTTGTTTCATGGAACAAATAATCTACCCTTAGGAAGAACGAGGATTTCATTAAGGATTTTAGGGGTCAAAATGATGTCCACACCGTTCACCCAAGCGGTGATGGTATTTTCAAAAGTGTCAATGACTTTGATGTGGGCATAAAATTTTTTGATGAGTGTAGGCTAGTGAATGTCATGGATTTGAAGCAAGATCATCAAACCAAGGTTAGTGAACCCTTTAGAGAAGTTCATTTTGATTGAATCAAAAAATTGAAAATCTATAGAACGGCTAGGAATTACCTTTCAATTTGCGAAGGACTAGAAGTATAGATTCTTGTACTCGGAGAACTGAAACTTCGAAGATGGTTCGATTGGAGCGACAGTTGATGGTCCAGCCTTGTTCGTCTTTGATTTTTTTGCTTCGCTACCCTAGGGCTTTATGCTTCGTCGGTGGGGCGTTTGCTTCCCTTACCCATGGTTCTTACTGCCATTGAAGGTGTGAGAGGGAGGGGAAGAGATGAAACGAGAGGGAGAGAGGGAAGGTGTCGACTCTAGATTTTGTAGAGGTGTAGAGAGAAGAGGAAGACGAACGGTTTTTGGTTTGGGTAACCAAAGAGTTTAAGTGCGAAAAAAAGGAAAAGAAGCCTATATATAAACTTTATGAATTGTTTCGACACTAATCTCATTTGAGTCGACACGTTTCACGCGACATTAGAGGTGTCAAAGGACAGAAATTGTGCCACCACGTTTTAACATGGTGTTGACACTTTCGGTTCATTGAATCAGCACTCCTCACAAGCGAATCGACACAAATTTTACCGAGAGCAAGATATCGAATTGAGTCAACACTATATAACTGGGGTTGACAGTTTTATCAAAATGTATCGATACTATATAGCTATGAGTCAACACTTTCACACGTGTTGACCCTTATTAGTATTGAGTCGACATTTTTTATATATAAAAATAAAGCATAAAAAGCATTGAACATGCATTGTTAGTTTGTCATTTTAGTATCAATTTGGAGCACATAACATACCAAGTTCTCTTATTATAGAACATAATCTTTCTTCGTTTAAAAGTTTTGTGAATATATCAGCAAGTTGGTGGTTTGTGCCTACAAATTCAAGTTCTATGTTATCTTTTGAACATGATCTCTAATGAAATGATGTTTAATCTCAATATGCTTTATTATAAAGTATTGTATAGGATTTTTGGATATGTTAATGGCACTAGTGTTATCACATTTAATATGAATACGATCTAAACACACACCATAGTCTTCTAGTTGTTGTTTCATCCAAAGAACATATGCATAACAATTACCAGCTGCAATGTACTTAGCCTCAACTATAGATAAGGCTACTGAGTTCTATTTCTTGCTAAACCATGATATTAAAGAGTGTCCTAGGAATTGACATGTTTCACTTGTACTCTTTCTATCAATTTTATAGCTGGCAAAGTCTGCATCAGAATAGCCAAATAACTCAATGACTATTCCTCTAGGATAGAATAATCTAGTGTTTTGTGTACCTAAGAGGTATCTAAAGATGCACTTAATAGCAGTCACATGTGATTCTTTAGGATTAACTTGATATCTAGCACACATGCACACACTAAACTTGATGTTAGGTCTGCTCACAGTTAAATAAAGTAAAGATCCAATCATAACTATATATCTCTTTTTTTCTACTGTTTTACCATTTTTATCCTTGTCAAGCTTTGTTGAAAGGAAAATTGGAGTTTCCATTGGTTTTACACTTTGCATATCAAACATCTTCAACAAATCTCTTGTATACTGTTGGAGGCAAAACTACTAAGATCATTATTTTTTATAACAATTAAACGGTAAAAAATTAACTGGACGAGCAAACGCCGAAATGGGCTCCAGATAAAAATTTTGACGTTGAACGATCAAAAATAAACCCGTGCAACCAAAGTTAATTTAGAAGAATACTTCTTGTAGATCTAATCTTCAACTACAACTTGATTCCGAGTTGAAACTCTTGACAGATCTTCTACCGTATTCCCCTATGCGATCCTTGAACGTAGTGTGGGCTATGATCCTCCGATAACTTGTACCGACAGAACCCCGATATATTTTTAAGTCTTGAAAGACAAAAATAATATATCAAGAATGATATGAAAGTCAATCTAAACTGGTTCAGCCTACCCACATATATATAGGGCTACAATAGGTACCTATGGAGTAATTATGAGTAAAACTTCCAGTAGAACATAGATACCTACGGGCAGTTTCTATAATTTTTGAAAGTCGCAGCGGTTTCTACAATTTTTGAAAAATACTGAATTACAGTTCACACCACTAAAGAACTATAATTGCACTCTGACCCATAATCTCAAGACCTTCTTGCATTGAGCTCATATTATTAAATACTTACCATTTCTCCCCACGTTAAGATTTTCGATACCCCCAATTAAATTTAATTACTAACAATTTAATTTAATCGGCATCTTCATATTCCTTAAGCCATTCCGCTTAACTTATTTGACCATCGGATAATTAAATCCACCTGCAGGGTTTGGCCCAGTCAAAATTTATAAGCATCTTTAAGAGGGTATCGTCAATCCCGATATTTCAGAATGTGAATTTCGTTAATAATTAATATTTTTCATATAAATAATATCGCTATCCAACTCACCGAGAATATAGACCCATATAAGATCGCACTCTCTAATGAATCAAAACAACGAATATTAAATATACTCAAATCAATAATTATTTCAGGATTAAGAGGATAAGTGCTATTTATAATAACCGTAGGGTGTGAATTAATTTATATAGCCAGTAATCAGTACTAAATTAATTACCCAAAATGTTCCGTTCAATACACACAAAGTGTACTGGCACAAAGAGTCGAAACAATATACGGCGCTATTATCTGTTCCCGGTAACCAAGACAGGCCTACTAAAACTTTGTGCCACAGTCGTACCGATGGTATGTCTATTTTTATCTAAACTGTGAACATAAAACTTATATTCTGCAAGAACCTAAAATCTGGTCTTTTGTGTGTAAGTCATACTCTACACACCAGATTAAATACTATACAGAATATTAGATATCCATGCATATCAAAGAAATGATACACATGCATTGCTCATAAATATTCTCATAAAATAAAAAATTAATTTTATTAAAAAATAAAATTAAATACTAAAAATATGATTTTCAGTATACTAACCCTACACTACTATCAAAAGTCTTAGCCGATAAGCTCTTTGTAAAAGATCTGCAAGGTTGTCTCCTGATGCAAGCACTATGTCTGACTGAGAATTTGAGTCAGTATACCCCAAAGGTACTAGACTATCATGATAAACCAACATATAATCCTTAGTCCTTTTTAGGTACATGATTATATATTCTTTACCACAGTCCAATGCTCCTGCCCTGGATTAGACTGATATCTTCTAGCCATGCCAACGGCAAAACAAATGCCGGGTCTACTGTAAAGCATAGTATATATGAGGCTTCCTACTGCCGAAGCATAAGGAACCGCCTTCACCTTCTCTATCTCATCAAATGTCTTAGGACACTGATCCTTGGATATAGTGATTTCATGCCTGAAAGGGAAAAACCTTTTCTTGGAATCCTACATGCTAAAACGAGCAAAGATATCATCGATATACTTTGCTTGTGATAAGCCCAACATCCTTTGTTTTCAATCTTGCATAAGCTTGATTCCAAGGATGTGACTGGTTTCTCCCAAATCCTTCATATCGAACTGTCCAGATAACCATACTTTTACCGCAGATAATGCGCCCACATCATTTTTTATGAGCAAGATATCATCTACATAAAGTACTAAGAAGATCACCATGTTTCCGTCATGCTTCTTGTACACACAGGACTCATCCAGACTTTGATCAAAATCATAAAATTTTATAGCTTGATCAAATCGAGTGTTCCAAGACCTTGATGCCTGCTTAAGTCTATAAATAGATCTCTTAAGTTTGCACAACATGTGCTCCTGGCCTATTGCAATGAATCCGTCTGATTGTATCATATAGATACACTCGTTAAGACTTCCATTAAGAATAGCTGTCTTGACGTCCATTTTCCAGATTTCGTAATTGAAATGTGCGGTAATGGATAAGAGAATCCAGATAGATTTAAGCATGGCTACCGGTGAAAAGGTTTCCCCATAGTCATCCCTTCTTTCTGAGTGAAGCCTTTAGCAACAAGCCTAGTTTTGAAGGTTTCAACCTTTTCATCAACTCCTCTCTTCCTCTTATAGATCCACTTGCATCCAATAGGTTCTATCCCTTCGGGTGGCTCTACAAGTTTTCAGACTTGATTGAAATACATAGATTCTATCTCTAAATTCATAGCCCTTTGCCAAAGATCTGCATCTTTGTCTTGTAGTGCTTCATTGTAGTGACAGGGCTCGGTATCTAGTTCGGCCGGGATCTTATCAAAAGACTCTCCCAAGAACATATACCGGTCAGGTTGATGAACAACCCCCCACTACGACGTGGCACTACCTGTGTCTGTGTACTAGCAGTAACAGGCTGTGTATAATCTGAACCCTGTGCATTAGCACCATGTTCTTGATTTGCACCTGTCCTGATAATCCTCCCACTATGACTAGGTAATAGAATATCAGTGACTTGTGGTTCCTCTTCCGTTCTACTGGTATTTTCTCTCAGTTTTTTTAGAAAATTTTGCTATTGAGCCTGTGGTCCATAATATAATCCTCTTTCAAGAATCGGGCATTGGTGCTAACAATGACCTTCTGATCCTTAGAATTATA
>JAOTRH010070414.1:0-17910 GCA_034768845.1 Heliamphora exappendiculata | reverse complement strand
GTCGGCGTGGGATATTCTCCCAACATTTTAAACATCAGGCCTCTCTCTCTCTCTCTCTCTCTCTCTCTCTCTCTCTCTCTCTCTCTCTCTCTCCACGAAGAGACATGCCTGAGTGAATATATGTATTCGCATGTGTTCTATATATATTCTGATTTAATTTTTAGTATTCTGATTATAGAGAAATTTTTTTTTAAAGAGGCAATTAGTTCTAAAATTGGTCTCTCTGCTATATATTTTATACTACATTCTTCACTAAATAAAATTTATCTCTTTCTCTTAGTTAAGAATTTGTTAATCCGATATCAATACTTCGATGAAATCATTTATCAAAATAAGATTTATTTATTTTTGTTGATGTTGTTCTAACTTTTTAAATCTGCAAAAGAAATTAAATTAATCATTATAGAATAAGATGAGATACAAACTAATATAACAACTGAAAAATAAGATAACAAAAGAATTTCAACCAACACTTTAATCAAGAATTTGATTCAATTTTTTTTATAATATATTCTCTTATATTATAAAAAAACATTTCATGCTTAATATGTCTTTCAATCCTTTGTTAAATAGTATAAGTATTCAAAAAATGCTTAATATTCTCTTATATTATAAATTTCATATCGTTGCAACAATTAAAAACTATTTAATTTTTTAAAATTTTAACTCGCAAGAAAATTTACATGTAGATTACATGAATTTTAAATAAAATATAAAAAATAATATACAACAATATATGTAACGTAATATTAAAAATAATACACAATATTTATATAAAATGTTAAACGAAATACGTAACAATGTAATCTAATTATGAGAATTGCGACCGTGGCCGAGATAGCGACATAATAAGGTTTTTGGCACTGCCTTGTTTTTCTTTTATTAAAGTTTTCTCTTTTTTTTTTTTAGTTTACATTTTATGTCTAGATTGTTTTACTGGGATGCTTTTTCTTGGTTTAATTCTTTTTTTTTTTTTTTTACATTTTTATATTTGGGTTGTTTTTTTTGATTTAATTCTTTTTTTTTATACTTTTTTTTCATGATTTTTCCAAAAAATTCTATTTTATTATAAAGTTTGTATTTAAAAAAATTTATTTTATTATAAAAATTCTATTATACACGTTCAAAATTCTAAAATACGAAGGCATCAATAAAAAAAACGTAGGTATAAATATTGGACGTAACTATGCAAATTTTTTTTTCATTAAACTGAGTTTTTTTTATTATTGGTGTAATATTTTAATCATGTCAATTTTTTATTGTATATTATTTTTAACATTTAAAATTAATATCATTTATATATAATTTATTTAATGAATAATAATTAAAAAATAATTAAATTTTATCGTATCGTAGGATACGCATGGCGCCATAGTATATGTATATATGTTTGCTGCGGGCCACGATAGAGATAATATTATTGTAACTTTTTTATATTCATACTTAATGAAGCCTTGAGGCAGTGTGGACGCAGTGGCGGCTTAAAAGTTTGTATAGGTGTAGGAGTCATTTAAAATTTAAAATTTAAAATTTTATTTATTTAATAAGATAATAATTTTTATATTAATTAATAATTAATCATCAATTATTAGCATACTATAACATAAATTACACATATCAATTAATAAGCAGAATACACTTTTAATATTATTATTTTGCTATTTTGACCAAAAAAGATTATAAATACATAAACATTTACAATTGTATTCGATGATATTTTATATTTTAAAATTGGTATATAATATTTTAGTTGTCAATAGTATTAAAAATATTATTTTTAATATGTGCGACCAAACAATCATTAAATCAAAGTACACAAAAAATTAACTTGGTATTAAACTCTATTAAACGGTTATTAAACTCTTGAAGTTGCATATATATAATTATAAAAAATAGTTCAATATAGTAGTGGTATAATAAAATTTGTAATTTGTGAAATTTTGTGTCATAATCTTTTAAAAATTACAGATATTTTATTTATGTTTGAAATAAAAATATTAAAAAAAATAATTTAGTGTAACGCGTTAAAAATAATTGTAGTGTTATTATTATGGAATTAACTATATTTTTTAAATAGAATCAATTATATACTCATTAAAAAATATTATAATAATAATCTTTAACTTTTTACTTTTTTACTTATGAACTTTGAGTTTTTTTGTCATTTATTTATTAATTTAAAATATTTTTGATATATTTTTAAAAACATGTTTACTTTTGTTATACATATATTTTTAAAAAAAATTATATTTTTAAAATTTACTTGTCGATATTTATTAAATAAGATCTATATTACATATAAAATTATGTAAAAAATAAATATAAAAAAATTATAATAACTTATTTGTAACTTTAATTTTTTTGAACCTATTGCCTAATTATCTTTTGGCTTAAACTACCTTAAGCAAAGTATTTTGGCTTATTAACTTTTGGTTTTAAATCGCTTTTAAGATTCATTAAATAAATTATTTATTTATATAATTTAAAATAATTTTAAATAAAAAATTTGACTTAAAAGTTTAGTAAGTGAATGAGGCCTTCAGAAGCCTCTTTTTAAGTTGTATTTTTCTCTTTTGATTGATTTGATTTGCAACGAGGAGTGGAGAGAAGTGATTGGTAAAATTAAGAATGGTGTTTGAAAAATATTAGTTAGTTAAAATAAAGGCAAATTGAGTTCACACTATATTTTTTCTCCACAGTGAAGTATTCTTGTTGTTTCTTTTTTAGTGTTCGTTCTTTTTTATTAACTATTTTTGCTACTTTAGTACATAAATTCCTGCTGTTCACAACAAAGTCTCATATCTTTTCATTTTAAATTTAGTTTTTCTCTCTTTATTTTAAATTCAAATTTTATTTTCTCTTACAAAAAAAACAATAGTCAAAGTATAAAAAATGTTTAAAATATATATACATAGGTAAACAAATATATTTAATTATACATTTTAATTTTGGTTTACAAAGTTGATAAAAAAAAATTGATTTACATATATTTTGTTGTTTATAATTGAAATTAAGAGTGACACTAATGAAATTATTTTATAATACAATGCTACTCTAAATAATTAAAGATATTATTTAATATTTAAAATTAATTTTATAATAAAATTAAGTTTAAAGTGCCTTTTAACACACATAATTATTAGTATATATATGAGTAAATACTCATAAGAAAACTCAAGGTGCCAAACGACAGCGTCGATAAGAGTTCTTGAATGAAGGATTTGAAATTGAATTGTCGAGAAAAACACAAGAGAAGGTAAAGCACCGGTTTCTATTCTCTATCCTACGAGAATATCGATAATGCATGATCCTAAATGAATTGACTTATTCTTAAAAGATCTATTTCGTGCCACGCTAATACATACATAAACATGTATATATCCACACACAAATTGGTCTTGTTTGGATTAAATTTTGTACCTTCTGCTTATTTTTGCCAGTTATGAACTTTTTTTTATTATATATATTTTGACTTATTTTTTTATTTTTTTAAATTATCTCGATTCAATAAATAAGAAAAAATAAATTTTTTAATTAAAATAAAAAAATTTACTAAAAACGAAAATAAACAATATACAATTTGACATATTGGGTTATTTCAGTAACAGCTAGTAACGTTACAAAGCGACTCAGTGACATCTCACAAACGAAAAAGAATTTCAAGTCAAAAAAAGAAAAAGAAAAAGTGGGGCAAATACATCAGACAACAGAGAGCTGGAAATTGTTTAGTGAAAATTTATAAATTAGGATGCTTTTCTTTTCTTTTTTTTTTTTCTTTTTTTTTTTTTTTTATCATTTTAACAACCCAAGTATCTCTTGCCCGACCCAACCTAATTGGGCCTGAATTATCTCGGATTTAGACACAGTCGAGAACTAATTCGAATCTGGAGGCCATGAAATTAGCGACTGGATAAACCTCAGTAGCTTCGAGAAGACTCGAACTAACGACTCCTTAAAGACAAAGCGAGCGAGGGCCTTTCTGGTTGAGCTATCCCCCAGGGTTCATAAATTAAGATGCTAACAAATCTTACAGCTCCTCCTGCAATATCCTGGAAGTTGTGAAGTTCCTACCATGTACTCTGGATTCTTGGTGCATTCCCCCAAGGCAGCCCATCTCTCACAATTCACATTCCCATCTGTGCAATTCCCACCAGTTTCGACAACCTTGTCGAAAGAATTTACGTGGATCCACTTCGTTGCCGACCACTTCTCACCTTCGATTACCGGGCATCCTCTGTGAAGGCTGCTAAGATCGGGATCGGCACTCGGATGGAGACTGAAGAAAAGGAGTGCATCGCCTTTTCGTGGTTTTACTGGGTTTTTCCAAGGTAGGAGCAGCGGGAAATAGAAAGATTAACAAAAGTTTGTCAGGTTATCGAAAATGTAGCACCTAAGTAGCATGAATACGAACACGAGACACGACACGGATATGCCGATACACCAATTTTTAAAAGTTGCAAGATACGACCCATCTGGGAAATGTTAGAAATTTATATGCTTAGATATATATTATATATCAAATATATGAATTATTTATTCAATGCTAATGAAAAGTATGTAACATATTACTAACTAAATTAAAAAGTTTTATATTTCATTTTATAAATATTCCCAAATATATTTAGTTAGCATAAGTTACGTTTTGAAGAATGCAAAATATTGTTACTATGAAAAAGTCTCATTGCATTGAACATGCTTAGAGTGTTCAAAAGGCGTTGTTTAAGTGTATGCAAAGTTTTGGAAAGATATCTAATATTATAAATTTAGTTTTTTTAAATTAAGACAAGTTTAAGAAAGTGTCGGATACGCATTTATGAATGCCGAGGAGTAGTTGTGTTAGACATGAATGCTGGACACGACAAGCCTCATTTATAAAAATATCCGTGCTTCTTAGTGTAGGAACAGAATTAGTAAAAGCAATAATGATTTGTTGAAGTGACTCACCTGCAATACCTTTCTTGGCACATTCCGATAAATCATCATTCGATATAGAAGATCTGTGACGAGGAGACTCCTGTTGACAGTTTTATTCAGTTATTGAAGTTAACATGTAATTAAAACCACGAAAGAATAGGAGAGAGCCAGGTCCTGGGTCATAAGACGAGTTTGTTGGAGTTCTATTATATCGAATAATTTCAGTTTTGTCATACTGAACTTGAAAAAAAAAAAAAGAGGAAAAAATTGAACTGACCTCTGCTGATGGAAAAACCGTTTCACCGCCTTTTGCCACATCGCTAAGGTACATCAACACTGTTGCTATCCGATGTCCACCCCGTGCAATATTAACCTTATCGGAAAAATAATCGTAGTGCGGGTCATACTTCTGGCCATGCTCGTATCTTAAAACTTGTAGGTCTTCCCCATTTTCTGATAAAGAAATACAAAACAAATCAAACCTTGTGGTCTCTTCACATTGTATAAATTATATAGTTGCACATTTTTTGTCCATCTTAGGTGTAGTTATAGCACTGGAATAGTTGAATGTAACAGGGTTTCAAAAAAGGAAATGTTTGCAAGAAATAAGGACCAAAGGTAGCACCAGAAACTTGCTACACGTAACACAATACATTGAGACTTCCTGAAACTATTCCCCACAGAGTATATACGAGCTAATGACAAACAACTTGTTACCTGATTTCATAGTTTGATTTCTATCTTATTGCCGGTTTAATACTATTTGTTCATCTTTGTTGATAGAAGCTGCAATGGAGACACAGATAGAAGGCCAAGTTTCTAACAGAGTTCACGTTCAATCAAATCAGAGTCCTCATGCCATATTTAAAAGGTTTTGGTTTCAGAACTTACTAAGACTGTGTGCAATTTTTAAGCTAGCATCCAAGTAGGCCAGGTGGAGTACAAAGCTTATAGCCACATCCACAGGTTGAGAAACTCAGATTTACAACAATTTAATGTGGCACCTTTAAATTTTCTTAAATTGGACGAGGCATGAACATTTAATGTAAGGGATTGGGTTTATAAAAAAACCTTCCGTAGGATCAATGAGAGATGAAAACAGAGAGAAAAAATAACGAACAAAATCAATACACACGATTTACGTGTTTTATCCAATGAGGGCTACATTCACGACTGCTACAGAGTTACACTATGACGAATGAATAAATAGATTACAATGGAATTGCTCTAAGCTATAATATATAGCTAGGGTTACAAGTTTGTGGCTCGATGTACAATACTTATTAAGCTCCACACAACTTAACAAGGAATGTAGCCAAAACAAACTATTTGTCAACAAATTTATTTCTTAATACTCCTCTAAAATAGAAAGCTATGTCTCGAAGTTACTAAATCCTTCCATATTTAATTAGGTTTCTTTCTCATCTCACGATAACCATTCTCATTGCCCCACCCTTACTGACGTTCCCACCTGAATAATAAGTGCAAAAACAGCCAATAAACAAACAAATAAGAGGGAAAGAGAGACAAGGGAAGAGAGGATGCCATGTAGAAGTGAGAGCATCAGACTAGTTCTGAATTGATAACACTCTATTTTTATATAAAGAAAAGATTTTCAGTGGTCCTTAATACAAGAATAAATTGATACATTTTGTAAAATGTCTCCTTTTATTGGTGAAAAAAACTTTGCTGACACAGGCTGCCAGAAAAAATATACAAAAAAAATTTAATGTCTGTACAACGAGTATGGTAAGTGAGCAAGTTAATTGGTTTTAGGATGGATTGGACTGTTGAACTTTGCAAAATTATCCACTGGTGATGGCTTACAAAGAAAATTCTGCTTGAACAAAGTATTTCTCAGCATATGGTTTACCTTTTGGTAGAAAGGTCCACATCGTGATCTTGTCCTCTATACCAGAAACAATAGGATCCTACATTCATATAACAAACATATATTGAGAGAGAGAGAGAGAGAGAGAGAGAGGAATCATGGGAAAAAAACTGAAACAAATAGTAGCTACCGCCTTGTTGGCAATACTGAGAAATAGTAAAAGTGCATCAAACTGGAAGTGTTTAACTATCATAATTACTCATCAAAGAGTTGCAAATCCTAAATAATGTAACGTGATTGGTCCAGTTCAAATGCTTTATATCAATGAACCACGGGTTAAGTTCATGCGAAAGGACATGATTGTCGTAGACTTAATGAAGGATGCGACCTTGCATTACCAACTAGAGAAGAGGAATTCGAATAACCAAGCACAAGTAATTGAGATAAATGCTTGTTCAGTTTAGTTTATACTTCAATAAATTTAGAGCTATTTGGATGTCTAATCAAAACATTTCCTAAAATGATTCAGTTTTTCATCTCTCTCTGTGTGTGCGCGCACGTGCGCATATATATATATATATATATATATATAAAATCCATATCTTTACTGTTACATCTCCTAAAATACTTAAGATGGTGGTTCTATCTCCTGAATCATCTTTTGATTTTGAAGTTACAGAAGCAGCATCCATTTGTTACCACCATATTGGAGACTAATTATTCTTTGGAATTCTTGACCCATAAGATTACATGTTCTGAGCTAGTTACCGAAAAATTTGTTATGGAATAAGGAGTACATTGCTAGGTCTAGAGAAATAAGAACTCAGTATCGAGAGATTTAATCTGTGTTCAAACTACATCAAATATTCTTATTAGAAGACGTGCAAGTTTCTAACGAGTCCTTCAGTATTGCAAATTCAATGCGTGTAATGTCAAAAAAACCAAGGTTGTATATTTGGCAAAAAAGCAAAAAAAATCAAAAAGCTAAATTAAAATACAAACTCCTAAGATATTCTATTCAAACTCACACCACTTTTAAAAAACAATAATACATTTTATTCATAACTTATTTACTATTACTACCAACTACATATAATTGCTAATATAAAATATATAGAAGGGTAAAATTATCTACTTTGAATAAAAAATAAAAAAGCTAATCTTTTACCCAGACAACCAACTTAAAAAAAACTTGCTTAAAAGTTAAGTTACCAAACAACTTATTTTAAAACCAATTTAATAATTTAGTTAAAAACGCAAAAAAACAAAAAACTAACTTTTAAGTTAATTGTCAATCGGGGCTTTAAAGTTTCTACCTTAGGAGAGTCTAATTTAGTGTTTGATTCAATGATTTTTAGTATTGCTCAAATTAATAGTTTATAAATTGTAATTTGTGACAGAAGTTGTGAGTATTTATAAAAATTGTATCTTATAGCCGAAATATAAAAAAAAATATTTATAAATTGTAGTAAAATTTATAGGTGCTTGAAAAAACTAAAAAACATGTGACTTATTGCTAAAATTAGGAGTTTTAGCATGAAGCTAAAAACTGTAACTTTGCCAAAGTTCCCAGCAAAAACTTAGAACAAGCTCAAAATGAAGCCAGAACAGGGATTAACATAAGATTTAATGACCAATGCATGTATGTGCGCTTGTGTTTATAGAAAATAGCAGAAAATTATAGCACAGTTCAGAAAGAACAAACCTTTCCCTTACTGATAAACATCCCGGAGCTAGTTCGAACCTCGCTGAGCTTGCTCTTTCCAGACACATTATCGGCAACAGCCGATCTTTTCAACTCTGATTTCGCCTAATACATTCCCAAATTCCAAACACAATTCAAATCATAATTACTAAGATCTCACTAATCAAACTCAAACAATCCTCATCAGAATTCCCAAACGAACACAAAATCGAGAAGAATTCTCTAATAATCACTCACGAGAGACACCAAATGGTTGCACTCCTCGTCCGTGAGAAAACCCTCGTACACAAAAGCTCTGAAAAATCAATAATCGAGCTGAGTTGGTGGAATTACACAGAGAAAAGATATTCGAATTGGAGTTTTTGATTAGATATTCCTATAATTTACTCGGAAACGAAACAGAGGGACGAAAAGGAAGGAATGGGGATCGGAAAGATTTAAGTACCTGGGTTTCCATGAAACTTGCTTGGCTTTAGACGGATTGATGATCGAGGAACTCGAAGATTCATGGATAATCAACGAGATCGAGATCAAGTGGATGAGTGAAAGAGGCGGAAACCGAGTCATCAGTCCAGGGACGAGTTGTTCGGAGGGAGGAACGAAAATTTTCCTATTATTTTTCTCGGGAAAATTTTGTGTGGTTCGTGATTCTCTTAAGAGGGAAGTAGTAGAGTCTCGGTTTGACGCCGATGCAGGCGTGTTTGGCGAAAGAATGTTGGGGATCAAAACGACACCGTTGCAATCTCTTTCTCTCTGTCTAAACCGGCAATCACTTTGTAAATTATACATATGGGTTAAGTTCAAATAAATTATAATTTATGAGAGTGAGTCGAATATAAATTTTTTTAAAGTTATCTCAGTGACAACTATAATTTTTAATACTCTAACGGTTAAGTTTACCATTCAATTTTGTATGTTAAATTTGCAAAGACTAAGAAAAAGAAAAAGAAAAAAGTGATAATAATATGATTTTGGAGAAAATTAAAAAAATAATATAGTGAGCTATGTCCCATGGGACTGTTAAAACAAGCCCATGGGTTTGTTTATTATTTCAGATAGTATTGAATATGACATAGAAAGATTAGTAATAACACTGGATTTTACATATTTTTTCATATATTATGAGATTATAAATGTAATTACATATATAATGAAAAATTTAATTTATGTTTGGTTATTGTGAAATAAAGAATGAAATAATTGTTGTAGAATTATTTTTGAACGTTGAGTAAGTAGAAAAGATAATTCGAAATCATATACTAATAATACTAAAGAAACTCTGGTATTATTATAACATGAATGATACATTAGCAATTCTTCATTTATTGAATTGTTAGTTCGAGACCCGTCATACAAATATAGAATTCACAATACCAAAAAGATAAATTTTTTTAAGTGGGCCAACCTTGTCTAATGGTTCAATCTCTTTTTTATAATCGTCTATGTGTACAAGATTAGAAAACACATAGACGATTTAATTACTAGGCAAGTGAGATGCTTGTCCAAGGCCTCATTTAAAGGAAGGGTCTTATTTATTATGATATATTTGTTATAATTATACTTGCTAAAATAAATTGAGAATTAAAAATATAATAAAATTTAAAATTATTTTAGTGTTTCAAATTACAACATATATTTTTATTATATGTATTATACTTTAAGTTTCATATATCTAAAAAAAATGTCGTGATCTATTAATTATTATTATTATTTTAACTGTAAGTTATGATTATTGGATGATTTGAATTAAGTAACTATTATAAATCATTTCTTACCGAGTTATATTATTATGTAATAGATTGTATTTATTTTTTTTATAAATAGGCTAGTTAAAAATTTTTGAATGACTATACTAAATGTAAAAATCTAAAGGATTGAAGAATTAATTCACTCTTAAATAATGATATGAATAAATATGATATTAACAAATTTAAGTATACGGATATAATTAATAGTTTTGCCTTTAAAAAATAGTTTTTGTTAAAAAATTACTATCAAAATTTCGGGGCTCACTAGGTTGTTTTTTTTTTTTTTTAAATGCCTAAGGCTTAAAAAAATGTTTGAGCCGCCAATGGGATAGCATTGATATAACTTCTAAAAATATGAATCAGATATAGCTTTGCAATCTTCATCATTGAGGATGTTTCTTACAAGTGAACTTACAATAAAATTTAATTATTAAAAATTACAAGTATTAAAAAAGTCATTAAAATTATTTTTCGGCTTTTCGAATTCGTTTTTTTACCCATAAACTGAAAATAGAAGTTGTTATAAATAAATTAATACATATTTAAAAAAAATTGCAAGTAGAAATTTTAATAAACACTCCCTATATTATTGTGAAGTGATTTGTCTTTTTTAGTCACAAAATAAATCAAGAGAACAACCAAACTTGAACCATCCTCAGCTTGAACTAAAAAGTTTAATGGCTTTTTTTAAAGCATTTTTTTTTGTTTTTTATTTTTATTTTTTTTAATATTAAATTTTTTATTTTTTTATTCCTTGTGACGAAAGAATTTGAAAAAATATTTCACTAAAGACAAAAAATACTAGAAAAAAAATCAAAAAACTTACTAAGTTAGATTTTTTTTTTGTCTTATATAAATTTTTTTTAAGATTTTAATTAAAAAAATTTACTTTTTTATTTTCTCATAAGAAAAAAATCTAAAAAATATATTCATTTAAACTAATGCTAAAACAACATTTATTAAAATAATAATAATAATAATCCAAACACAAAAGGTTAGACTAAACCTTTTCTGAAAAGTATGCACCTCTTCTCTCTCTATCAAAACTCTATCAAAATACATGCAATCTAAGCGAATAATATTTTCTCTTGTAAACCTCTAATAAGTTGCTGATTGACAACTAACTTGAATTGAAAGTATATATATTTTTTTATTTTACAATTTTAGTTAAAAAATTAAATTTAGTTTAAGGTAGGATGTTTGGTAAATTAGTTTTTAAGTTAATATTTTTGAAATTAATTGTTTGGGTAAAAAGTTAAATTTTTTATTTTTTATTTAAATTAGATAATTTTACTATTCTACATATTTGATATTTAATAATTATGACCCTATTTGGGACAATTGCTTATTTATTTATTTGATATTGTATATTTTCATTTTTAGTTAATTTTTCTCATCATTTAATCAAATTATTATACCATTAGATTCATCTCATTGAGACGAACATAAAAAAATAAAAATTTAAATAAAAATATGAAAAAAATTTAGAAAAAATAAAAATAAGTTAAAATAAACAAATAATCTAAACGTTATATTGCTTATTTTCGTTTTTAGTAGACTTTTTCATCTTTTGATCAAAGATTTTACTTTTTGATTTCATCTCGTCGAGACGATTTATAAGAGTAAAAAAAATTATACATTGAAAAAACTTTTCATATTTTTAGCCAAAAATAAAAAACTAAAAAACCTAAGTAGTCAAACGAGCCCTAATTTATACATTAAAAAAACTTTCCGACACTTTTTGTTTGCCAATCTCATCTTTCTGCTCTCTTTTACAAATCTACCTAAACCTAAAAGAACTTAGGCCTCGTTTTGGCAATTGATTTTAAGTTAAATATTTTATTTTTTTGCTTAAATTTGAAAAAGCTAAAAAACCTTATTTGAAAACCTAAAAGTTTTTAACCTTTTAGCCTTTTAATTTTTTTTAAAGTAAAATAGTTTTATATATTTTTTAAAAATTATTATAACTTTTATTATACACGTTTATTTCTTTTTATAAAAATTATAATTTTAAAATTTACACATCAAAATATGTTCAACAAGATCCATATTGATTTAAGATTATATAAAAATAAATTTTTTAAAAAATCATAACTTTAAATTAAGTTTTTTGGTCTTTTGGCCTAATGTCAATTTAAGCCAAGATTTTTGACTTTTTTTTTAAGCTTAAAATCACCCTTATAGTATACCAAATAAAATTTTTGCTTCTTTAATTTAAAATAATTTTAAATTAAAAAATTAACTTAAAATTAAATTACCAAACTAGCCTCACTCGCGCCTACAAATTCACCTCGTACACAACTTTTGTTCCGTATAATTTCTGGCACTAAAAGACGCGTGGGGGCCAATGTATTATTCGCTTCATTTCGTCACATAGCTTAAAACTATATTTTTTATTTTTTGAATTTAAATTAAAGGAGTAAACAAATTTATTTGGTTAAGAATTTCTTTAAACTATTACTTTTTTTTATATATTTTTTTATGCTTTTAAGTCAAATAAATAAAAAATTTGTTCATTTTAATAACAATTTTAAACTATCATGATTTGACAATTATTTTTTTAATGACTTAAGGCTTCATTTGATAACTAATATAATTTAAACGAGATTAACAATTAAGTAACAATAGATATGAGATTACTATAGAAAATGGAATAAGAATGATGAAGCTGATCCTCAAGGTCGGCCCTCATGTGATGGCTTTGGGCTCCTAAATATTGTCAAAAAAATAGAGTCCTAAATTTTTTAAATACCTTTGATTAAGTTTTGTATAAAATTAAATAAAAATATTATTAGAATTCAAGGGCCCAAATTCAAATTTAAAGACTCGAAAAAAGTATTTTATTTAATAAATGTATTGAAGCTTTAGATTTGGCTTTGTGATTATGATTGTTTTGATGTCCTTCATTTATAGAATATTGATAAGTATACTTGTTACCATCAAATAAAACCAAATCATACTAAGGTGTTGTTCCAATCAGTTAAGGTCGATTATATGAATCTTTTTACGATATTTTACTTTTTTAAGAGTCATATCTTCTGTTAATTTGAATAGATTTATATTTTTTTAATACGGCATCGCATGTCAATTTAGGACTACCCATACTACTAGTGTTTTCATTATTCATTATCATGTAGTATTTTCTTACTACTGCATCAACTGATTTATGCTATATGTGTTCAAATCATCTTAATTTATTTTCAATTGGTTCAATCTCTACTATTTCATAAATCTTTTTAATTTTATTTTTTCTAATCTTACTACACATTCATTTTAATATTTTTATTTCTGCAATACTCATCTTATTTCTGTTAAATATACTTGTTACTAGTGACTAAAAAAAAGTTTCAAAATTAAAATTGATCAAATTTAATAAGTAGTCAATAATGCCATAGGAAAGATTGGATGAACTGGTAATATTGTTCTTTGAAAAAAAAAACATATAAGCTTGATTATGCACCATTAATTAGTAATTGTACAAGAAAAAAAGTCAAAAAAACATTATTTAAGTAATTATTAGCTACTATTGATTCAACCTTTTTATTTTGTTTTGAAATTATAAATTTTGATTTTTTTTATCAACATAACTTTTGATTTTGTTTGATGTTATTTTGGTTATAAATTAATTATTAATAAAATGTAAAGTAACACAATTTGTATATTTTAAAATTTTTATAGTAATTTTTAAAAAAATCATGCATATAAAAATTTATAAAGCCCCTTTTCATAAAATTTTATAACACCCCTTTTCACAAAACTTTATAAAACCCATTTTTAACTGTGCCTAGGACCCACTTTTAATTAGGGGCGGCCCCACTATTCCCTCTCTCATGTTTGCTTGGAAAGGGGATTGTATAATAGATTGGAAGATATCATATTTGTTTTAGAAGAGATGAATGAAATTAAATTTGTGTGTTTTTATTTTTACCCTAATGCATCTAAAATAATAAATTTCTGAAATTAGATAAACAAAAAATTAACACAACTTTATTTATTTCCAATAATAATAATAAATATAACATAATCTATATAACAAGATAAAATAATTTGATGTAACATCTATATGTGTGTAAAAAATTCAATCTTTAAAATCAGATAATTTTGACATTCTATTGGGTTTTCTCTCCTCTCTTATGTCTTTATATTTTAAAAAATAAAAAAAAAATATATTTGTTGATATTATTTCTCATTTTACTAATCTAATAAAAAATAATTTATTTTTTATTTTTATTATCTTTTTGGTTATTTTTTTATCTCTATAAATTAGTAAACTAACAAAGTTATATTTTTAATCGAGTGTTTTAAAATTAGTTAATTAATTAATTATTAAATTATTAATATTAATTTAGATTTTGTTTTTAAATTATTAAAATTAGATAATTGAGTAGTGTCTTTATATTTGAGTGTTTATGGATTGATCTGACCTCATCAACCTGATTAACATAATAATTAATAATTTGCTTTTGATTTGATCGAACGAGGGATCTCTAAAACTTTTTTTCATAGGTGGTTGTTTGGTTGCAAGTCTTTAGTATACCGACGCCTAACTCAACCTAACTAATAAATATTTAATTTTGTAGATTTTTAGATTTATTAAAAATTAAATTGCTTTATTATCTTGGTATTTCTTGTGTAAAAACTGCGTAATTTAAAATTATATATGATGTAATTGATAAATTTATGATATTTTAAACTTTAAATTTATAAAAAAAATATATATTTTAAATTAAAACACTATTATATTTTGTTAAAAAATAAAACGAGCACAACAAAATGAATTTAAAATAAACAAGTTTAAATTGTCAAATTAAACTGCACAAACTTATAAATTTGTTAAATCGCCAAAAATTGCCAAACTCATTAGTCAATTAGGAGTGACAAAATAAAAAATTAAATACTTATGATGGATTGAAAAATTAGAGCTTCACCTAACCTAATTCGACTCATAAACATCCCTGTCTTTAGTCACGACTCAACTAGTGTATATTCAATAGATGGAGTTCGAAAAGGTTGAGATTTATATTTATTTTTAAACTTAAAAAATGAGAATAATATTGTCATTTACTTGTCAATTCAGCCAATCAGTCTAGTTGGACTGAATTAATAACACAGGAGAGATTTAGCCTTCCTTTGGTTATTGCTTTTAAACTAAATTTTTAGATTTTGGCTTTAAATTAAAAAAGTTAAAAATTTTTATTTTGTAAGTTTCAACTTTTAGCTTATTTATTTTTAGGCATTTGGGCCTTTTTTATAATAATTTTTAATTTTATCATTTTACATATAAAATTACACAAATTTCAACCAAACAATTATACTCCGGCTTATTTAGGTTGAAAGGCAACCTTAAAATTTTACATTGAGCCTATTTGGCATTTTTGGTGAATATGTTCGTTTGGTAACTTAGCTTTAAGCCGAGTTTTTGATTTTAAGTCAAAAAACTAAAAAATTTGCTTGGTTGAAAAAAATTATGAACATTAAGCTACCAAAAAAGCCAAAAAAATTAGATATGAGATTTCAAGATTGCTCTTCAACCTAAATGAGCTATTGCTAATAAAAGAGTCAAAAAAGTTAAAAAGCCAAAAAGTAAAATTAAAAATTGTTATTAGAAAAGTTAAAAAGCTAAAAAATTAGTAGGGTACTGAAATCTTGAGGTTAAAAACCAAATTTTTTTAACTTTTTAGACTTTAAGTCAAAAAGTTAAAAATTTAAAAAACTAACTTTAAACCAGTTTGCCAAACAAGAGCTTACTAATCCTTTGGTTTTGTGGGATTCGAATAGTCCAAAGTCCAACCCCAAAACGTAAATTTCTTGGGCCCACAAGCTTCATATTCCAGCCATCAAGTGGGGCCTAAGAATAAAGGCTGAATAGTCCGACTTTAAGCGGAAAGTAAACAAAACCCCCTTTTTTTTTTTTAATTTCTGCTTTCATTTTTCAAAAAAAAAAAAAACTTGTTTTTCTGAAAACTTTTTAAAAACAACTAACTATTCAGAAAAATATCAAAAAGGTCATTTATAATTTTTAAAAACTCTTTGCAAAAAGGAAAAACAAAACAAAACAAATTTATTCACTCACCTAATTTCCCAAACCTACCAAACCCACCGGCACAAAACTACCATTTTAATACTTCTACAAGTCATCTCATATTTCTGAAGATGATCTTCATGCTTAGTTGCCAATATCACCAGAAAATTGGGTTCACTCATTTTTTAGGTTTGTTTGGGAAGACGTTTTTTAAGTGGTTTTATTGTATTTTAGCATAAAAATTCACATATAATAAGGCTCCGTTTGTTTCGATGAAAAATACTTTTAAAAAAATATTTTTTGCATTTTCTGATACTTGATACGACAAAAATTAAAAATAAATAAAAAATATTTTCCAAGTTAATGGATAATAAGTTAATTTTGGCGGAGTACATTTTTCATTTTTTATAGAGCGGAAAACATCTTTCACTCTTATCATTAGGGGTCTCGAGTCAAAGGTAAGGGATCAAAGGGTCCAGGGGTCCGCGGGTTGTAGAGTCTAGGGGCCGCAGAGTATGGGGTTCAGGGGTTTGGCAGTTTTCGTACTTAGGGGTTGCTAGGTTCGAGTCCTAAGGCTCTAGGGGTCCTAGGTTTCCGGTGGTCTGGGGCCCAGGTTCTTGGGTTCGTAGAACCCTGAGGTTTCGAAAGTCTGAGGTCGTAGGATCAAAAAGTCTTAGGTCCTAGGTTTTAGAATCCAAAGTCCTGATGTAATAACCCAATTTTAAAACGTGTAAACTAATAGAACCAACATGGTGTGAGTTAAATTAATCAAATTAAATTTACAACCAAAGTCCTAAAATTTCATAAAATAATATATAATTGTAGTAAAAAAATATATTCAATAATAAATTGAATAAAATAACATAAAACACAACAAAATAAAATAAAAATAAAGAAAAAGACCAAAATACCCCTATTTTCGGCTATCCTCTTGTGCTAAGTGTTCCACTCCAAATTTAATTTAAAGTAAATTCCACAATATCAAATCTTAGTTAGTTAAATCAAATCATGCGAAGATTGTACACTAACCATCTTAATTAAATAAATTATATGAAAAATATTGTAGACAATAAAAAATTTGAATTCTACCTAATTATATTAAAATAATTAAAACTATATACACAAAATTATAAATTTAAGTTAAAACGATATATTTTTTTAAAAAGACTTAATTTGGCCTACATCTCACCAGAACCTAATCAAACGTAACGAATTTAATTCTAAATTATAAAAATAATTAACTAACCTTAAAATTTATAATTAAAGCTAATTTTATGAAAAAGTGAATAAAAATATATAATAAATTAATTTTTGAATTTTTTTAAAAATAATGTAATATAATGATTATAGCATTTTAAACCCATTAAAATACATCAAAATGGCAAAACCACCACCATAGGCCATAGTTTCTTACTTGGCCGGTTCTGTTGGGAGAATAACCAACGCTAAAATAAAATACATGCTCGGAAATTCAGAAAATACATATTTATTTACTTTCAACAAATTACAATAATCTGAAAGTACAGAAAATTGAAATAACATAAATAACATAAATGGAATTTGCAAACCGAGTCCTGCAATCGCAGTTTCCTTAAGAATAATTTGCCGTCTATCGAGGGTGTTGTAGGTATTCCACCGGCGTCACTCTCCCAGGATAAAATGGCTCCACGATCTTCGGAACACCACCAAG
>JAOTRH010070403.1:0-17910 GCA_034768845.1 Heliamphora exappendiculata | reverse complement strand
GGTAAGCCAGATCTTTCTTTCCCTTTGTGCCCACCTTAGATTGGATGAATCACGAATGTAAGGCAAGCAATTTGGAGCCTCTCATTTCTCTCCCTTTCCCCTAAACAGATTGCCCCTCTCTCTCTCTCTCTCTCTCTCTCTCGGCTCGCTCTCTACCCAAAGTCAAATTACGGGTGTTCAACTAGCTTAAGAATTAATTTTTTTTAATTAAAAAATTAAAATTAAAATTAAAATTTATTTATTTTAATATAAAATATTTTTAGATAAAATATTTTATTTAATTTTAATTATTTAATTAATAATACTTATATAAAATATATTTTTAATTAAATATTTTATCTCATTAGATCAAATTTAATTTATAAAAAAATAATTCATAAATTAATTTTGAAATGTACAGAACTTTCAGTCAATTCTTATCGTATTTGGTCATTCTCATAACAAATAAGAATAAAAAAATGAAAGACATCTTTCTCGTATGAATTCTACCAAAATTTTTTCAGAAATTTTCACCCGGATCCTTTCAATCTTTGGTTATTCTCATCTCTCATTCTCATTTTTTAAATTTTAACCAAACACCAAAAAGTACAAATGAAAAAATTATTTTAACAAAATTATTTTACATAATAAAATATTTTACGTCGAAACAAACGAAATTTTAAAGTAGATTGTTTGATATAAGCTAACTTTTTTAAAATTAGTTGTTTGGGGATAAAATTAATTTTTTTAAAATTTTTTTTCAAAATGAACAACTTTATCCTTCTATATATTTGATTTTAACAATTATATGTAGTTGATAGTAGTAGTAATAAATTACAAATAAAAAATATTATTGTATTTTAAAAGTGGTGAGAGTTTGAATAAAATATTTTAAAAATATGTGTTTTGAATTATATTTTTTACTTTTTAACTTTGTTATTTTTTTGCCAAACATACAATGTTGACTTTTTTTTAAACATTTTTAATCAAAAAAATCAAAGTTGCCAATTATTACTATAAATATGTCAAAAAAATTATTTATATAAAAAATTAAATTAATCAAAGATTAATAATCTTATAATCGAATTACAGTAGTACATACAAAAATAGACTATCGTACTAATTTCTCACCCATTTCTTTTATAAGGAATGCTGTTTCGATCATGTATCTATTAATCATCTATTAATTTTATTGTTTGCATGGATAATGTTCTTGAAAGACTCTATAATATGAACTGTTCATATTAATTATTGAGATTGAATCAATTTTGTTAGTACAACTTAGAAATGGGAGTATCTCTGATTCTCTAAAAATTAGAAAAAATACTGACTGTCTCTAAATACTTGTTATATATACATACATGTATTAATCTATTAAAAATTGTTAAATATGTTAAGAAATTCTTGTAATTTAAAATTATTATATAATTCAATAATTTTTAATATATATATATATATATATATATATATATATATTGATATTGTTGACAATGAAACCACTTTAAGGCTCTTTTTAAATCTACCACTTAAAGCATAAATTTTCAGTTATATGCAATCACCCGTAAATTATATGTATCAATTAAATTAGAACACTTTCAACAAGAATTCAATACAAAATTTTTGAATTTACGGTTGGTCTCAATAATTATCTTAAATTGGACTATACTAACAGGTTTTTTTTAATTTATTAAAATTAAAAAAAAAAAACATGTTACTTTTGAAACAGATCATTCAAGCTCGTACCTTGAAATGCTGTGATTAGGGATTAGAAGCAGGGCATGAAAAAGCTTATCACGAACTTTCTTTTTCTACTTTCAACCCAAAAAAAATAACAAAATAAAAAAGAGGAAATTTTTTTATTTGGCTACATCTGAAGGATGCGACTTTCTTGGATAATTATTCAACGGGTTATCTTGTGCCACGTAGTTTATCTGCTATCCGTTTACTCATCACACTTTCGTTTCTCATAGGAGCCTTACAAATTTTGAATTTTTTGGGACACAAATGCTTATCACTAACCCGGATACAAATTTAAATAGGTTCTTTTTATATCACTAACCAGGATAAGATTAACGCTGGGCTCACACGATACGTTTGTAATTTAAATTATTTTAAAATATTAAAAATTAAAAGGGTAGAGGTTTTTGCTATTACTTAGTCACGACAGGTATGCTATAAATCCTTTTCAAACTTTAATTGTGATTTTATAATTTATTTGTAGTTATTTATTATTTTATATTTGATAAGTAGTTAATTTGTATAAAAAAATCATATGAATTTGACAATGGTAGTTATAGGATTAGTGCACAGTTATCTTATATTTTATTCTCAAAATCATATAAGTTGGTTATTTTATTTGAAAATAAATTTGGTTCAATCATATAAATAACAATATTTGATTTATCTTTATTTTTACAAGAATTACTTACACTAAGAATCTAAAATAATAAACAATTTTAATTAAATTATAAAATTTCAATTAAAATTTAAAAAGAGCTCACAACACACATGTTGTAACCCAAGTCACAACATTGATCCCTTGTTGAAATTAAAGACAGAACACAAAGAAACAAAAAATAAAGACAGGATATCGATCCAGAGAGAAAGTGTGCAGTTACATGCTGATTTATAGATAGAGAAAAAGTGGGCTAATTTAGAAAATAAGAAATATTTATACAGCTTTAATATTAGAAAATACCAAATAAGTGTTATCCATTTATAAGGTAGTATAAAAGATGAGATACATTTGACACAATACGAGAAAAATATGTCTTAATTTATAATCTATATTTGTCCGCTTAACATTTTTGAATTTAAAAATTTTGAATTTGATTTTTTTGAGTGCCTCTTGAGTTTAATCCAAATATGTGTTCGCAGGTAATTATAGGCTGTATTAAGCTAGAGTCGATCAAAAAGATCAAAATTTTAAAAATCTGTCCTCATAAAATGCTATTATTATAATTTGAAGGAGTGATCACTAGCTTTAATATGCACGAAAAATATGGGAAAAAATATGGAAAGGGTGCTTTGAAATATGAAATTTATTTAAACCATGATTGACAAATCAAGCTTTTTAACTTTTTAGTTAAAAAATAAAAGAGGTTGTTTGACTTGTTCAAAAAAATCCAAAAAAATAAGAAAGATTTTGCCAGGGATCTTATTTTTAGAATTTCTTTATAAATAAATTCTATTTACTTTTGTATCCCATAAAGTCTTATTTGTAAACTTATTGGTACTATGAACTATTTTAATCCTAATTAATACATAACTACATGTAGGGAGATATTTATATATATTTAGATAAATTACATTTACCTCGCTCTGAGATTTATTGAAAAGACTGATAATTTTCTTGAGATTTTTGAAATTATATTATCATTCCCTCTCTTTATGTCGATAGCATTAATTTCTTTATCCATCATTTAATTGTCAAAAAATATAGCAAATTTATTGATCTTAGCAATTATTATATTATTAATTTTTATTTTGTTCTTATATTTTTTATTTTTTATATGGTCCTTAATCAAATAATTGGAAAAAGTAATAAAATAATAATAAAATTATTTCAAATTATGTATTTATTTTATTATTATTAATGTATAAAATTTTTATGTAAAAAATCAAATTGATAAGATATTAATATATGCATGATCAAATTAACTTTGTCTAAGAAAATAATGATATTGTTGATTTACCATTCATTTTTTAAAGATGAAATATAATTTATTGAGACACTTAATAATATTCAACGAACTTGATTTTTATACAAATGATCTACAAACCAAAAACAATCAAATGAATAAATTCGATAAATGAAATAGATCCACCTTAGGCCATTAAATATTCAATAATTTTTGAAATCTTTCGTGAACTCATTTATATTGAAAAACGCACAATGTTTGACAATAGTGGAGGGACATAGAAGTAAATTAGCCATTTTCGTTAATAACGTTAGCGCGGCAATCCTAACAGAAGAGGATAATGTAACTTCAGAAATTTCAAAGAAGCTGGTAGTTTTTTCAATAAATTTCATGAGAAATAAATGTAATTTACCCTATACATTTCTATTTGAGATTGTTATGTATTAGGGGTGTGAAAATAGCTCGAAGCTTGCCTGAGGCCCGGCACTATGCGGGCCTGCCTGTTAGAGGCAAAACTGTCAAGATTAATATTATTGTAAATGATTTCGATAAAAAATAACTGGTCAGGCAATCACCGAAACGGGTTCTAAATAAAATTTTTGATGTCGAACGATCAAAATTAAAACTCGTGCAACCACAGTTAATTTAGAAGAATACCTTTTTATCGGTCGATTATTCAACTACGATTTTGATTTTGAGTTGAAACTCTCATCAGACCTTTTACTGTATTCTCTTATGTGATTTCTAAATATAGTGTGGGCTACAATCTATCGAGAACTCGTACCAACAGAACCTGGGCAGCTTTAGTTTTGGAGATAAGTTATAAATATGATTCAGTCTATCCGCATATTTATAAGATTATAGCAGGGACCTGTGGAGTAATTATGACGAAGACTTCTAGTAGAACACATATACGTATCTTGCGGTTTCGCAATTAAGCAAATCTCATAGCGGTATCTGCAATTTTGAAAACCTTGCAGCGGTTTCTGCAATTTTTATAAAATACTAAATTATATTTCACACTACTAAAGAACTGTAATTGCACTTTAAGCCATAATCTCAAGACATTATTGCATTGAGTTCCTGTTATTAAATGCTTAACTCATCTCCACATGTTAAGATTCCCACTCGATACTCCACAACTAAATTTAATTACTGATAATTTAATTTAATCGACTTTTTGAAATTTCTTAAATCCTTCTGTTTAACTTATTTAATCGCCGGATAATCAAATTTACATGTAGGATTTGGCCCGGTCAAAACTTATAAATTTTCTTAAGGGGGTATCGCCAGTCTCAATCATTCGGGACGTAGATTCTGTTAATAATTAATATTCACTATATAAATAATACCTCTATTCAACTCATCGAGAATATAGATCCACGTAAATTCGCACTCTCTAATGAATTAAAATAACAAAAATTAAATATACACAAATCAATAATTATTTCAAAATTAAGAGTTTAAGCACTATTCATAATAATTTTGGAGTGTGAATTAATTTATATAGTCAGTATAAAATTAATTACCAAAATGTATTCCGTTCAATACATACAAAGTGTACTAGTACAGAGAGTCGAAATAATAGACGATATTATTATCTGTTTTTCGTAACCAAGACAGTTCTATTAAAACACCGTGTTACAGTCGTATCAATGGTATGCCCATTTCTATCTAAACTGTGAACATAAAACTTATATTCTGCAAGAACCTAAAATCTGATCTTCTGTGTGCAAGCCGTATTCTACACACCAGATAAAATACTGTATAGAATAAAGGACATTCATGCATAACATTAAATAAATAATATACGTACATTACTCATTAAGATTCTCATAAAATAAAAAATAAATTTTATTAAAATAAAGTAAATACTAAAAATATAATTTTTAATATATTAACCTTAACAATCTCCCACTTATATTTAAAATCACGCTGCTATACATCTGACTTCCATACCTTTTATATGACTATCAAAATTTTTTGCTAGTAATTTTTTTGTAAAAAGATCTACAAAATTGTCTCATAATATAATTTTGGTCACAACAACATCATCCATCTGTACAATTTCTTGTATCATGTGATACTTACGCTCAATGTGCTTTTATTTCTTGTGGACTCTTGACTCTTTCGAGTTTGCAACTGTTCCGCTATTATCACAATAAACTGTAATAGTCGATTGAATTGAAGGTACCACATCTAGATCCAATAGGAATTTTTTGAGTCAAACGGCCTCCTTGGCTTCTTAAGAAGCTACTACGTACTCGGCCTCCATGGTAGAATAACAATATAGGACTGCTTGATACTCCCCCAACTTATAGCTCTACCTCCTAAGATAAATACATATCATGAGGTAGACTTGCAGGAATCCTTGTCAAATTAAAAATTTGAGTCTGTGTACTCCAAAGGTACTAGATTGTTTGCCTTGTAAACCAACATATAATTCTAAGTTCTTTCTAGGTACTTGATTATATTTTTTACCGCAATCCAATGATCTCGCCTTGGATTAGACTAATATCTTCTAACCATGCCAATGATAAAGAAGATGTCGGGTCTAGTACAAAATATAGCATACATGAGACTTTCTACTATCGAAGTATAAGGAACCGCCTTCATCCTCTCTATCTCATCAGGTGTCTTAGGACACTGATCCTTGGATAGAGTGATTCCATGCCTGAAATGAAAAAATCTTTTTTTGAAATTCTGTATACTAAAACGTTCAAGGATATTATCGATATACTTTGCTTGTGATAAGCCAAATATCCTTTATTTGTGATCTCGCACAAGCTTGATTCCAAGGATGTGATTGGCTTTCTTTAAGTCCTTCATATCGAACTGCCCAGATAATCATACTTTAATCATAGATAATGCCCCAACATTATTTTCGATGAGTAAGATATTATCTATATAAAGTACTAGAAAAATTATCAAGCTTCCATCACGCTTCTTGTACACACAAGACTCATTCAGACTCTAATCAAAGCCATAAGATTTTATAGCTTGATCAAACGAGTGTTCTAAGACCTCGATATCTGCTTAAGTCCATAAATTGATATCTTAAACTTACACAATATGTGCTCTTGGCCCTTTAGAATGAATCCATCTGGTTGTATCATATAGATACACTCATCAAGACTTTCGTTAAGAAAAGCTGTCTTCACATTCATTTGCCAAATTTCGTAGTTGAAATGAGCAGTAATGAATAATAGAATTCGAATAGACTTAAGTATGGCTACTGGCAAAAAGATTTTCTCATAATCGATCTCTTCTTTATGAGTGAACCCTTTTGCAACAAGCCTAACTTTGAAGGTTTCAACATTTTTGTTTGCTCTTCTCTTCCTCTTGTAGATCCACTTGCATCCAATGATTTTTATCTCTTTGGGTAGTTCTACAAGTTCCTAGACCTTATTGGAATACATAGATTCTATTTCTAAATTCAAAACCCTTTGCTAAAGATCTGTATATTTGTCCTGAAGTGCTTTATTGTAGTTATAGGGTTCGGTATTTAGTTTTGCCGAAATTTTGTCAAAAGTCTCTCCCAGAAACATATACCGATTAGGTTAATGAACAATCCTTCTACTACGATGAGGCATTACCTGTGTCTGTGTACTAGCAGTAACACATTGTGCAAAATCTGAACCTTGTGCATCAGCACCCTGTTCATGATTTGCACCTATTTCGATAATCCTTCCACTATGACGAGGCAATGAGATATCAGTGACTTGTGGTTCCTCTTTTGTTCTACAGGTATTTCTTTTTAGTTATTCTATAACAATATTGCTTTTGGGTCTGTGGTTCATAACTTCCAAAATTTGAGTATTGGTGGTTACAATGACATTCTGATTCTTAGGATTATAAAATAGACTACCTTTCGTTCCTTTGGGATATTCTACAAAGAAACAGACTTCTGTCATCGATTTCAACTTATCCGCTTTCCCTTTCGTCACATGTGATAGACACCTTTAAACCCGAATGTGTTTCAGACTAGGCTTACGTCCGGCGCACAATTCTGTGAGAGTAGAAGGTACTAACTTAGAAGGTACCAAGTTCAGAATGTAAGTCGCTGTCTCTAATGCGAGTCCCCAAAATGAATCGAGTAAATCTGAATAACTCATCATGGATCTAACCATTCCCATAAGAATCTCATTCTTTCTTTCTGCTACACCATTTCGCTGTAGAGTGTCCGGTGCAGTTAACTGGGATATAATCTATTCCGATAAAATGTAGTACCTAAACTCTCCAAAGATGTATTTTTCACCACGGTCGGATCGTAATGATTTGATACTTTTACCTAGACACTTCTCCACCTTCGTCTTGAATTTATTGAATTTTTTAAAGCATTCAGATTTACGATACATCAAGTAAATGTATCCATACTTTGAGTAGTTATCAATGAAACTAATAAGTACTCAAAGCTACCTCTAGCATAGATTGTCATAGGACAATACACATCAGAATAAATCAGCCCCAACAGTTTTTTAGCTCTATAGCTGTTAGGGTTAGTATACTGAAAATTATATTTTTAGTATTTAATTTTATTTTTTTAATAAAATTAATTTTTTATTTTATGAGAATCTTTATGAGCAATGTATGTGTATCATTTCTTTGATATGCATAGATGTTCAATATTCTGTATGGTATTTAATCTGGTATGCAGAATACGGTTTGCACACAGAAGATCAAATTTTAGGTTCTTGCAGAATATAAATTTTATGTTCACAGTTTAAATGGAAATGAACATACCATCGGTACGATTGTGGTACAGAGTTTTAGTAGGCCTATCTTGGTTACGAGAAACAGATAAATAGCGTTGTTTATTGTTCCGACTCTTTGTACCAGTATACTTTGTGTGTATTAAATGGGATATTTGGGATAATTAATTTTGTGCTGACTATATAAATTAAATCGCACCCCAAGGTTATTATGATAGCGCTTATGCTCTTAATCCTGAAATAATTATTAATTTACATATATTTAATATTCGTTATTTTGATTTATTAAAGGGTGCGATCTTATATAGATTTATATTTTTGGTGAGTTGGATAATGATATTTTTATATAGTAAATATTAATTACTGACAAAATTCGCGTTCTGAATTATCGAAATTGACAATACCTCCTTAAGGATGCTTATAAGTTTTGACCGGTCTAAACCATGCAGGTGGATTTAATTATCCGACGGTCAAATAAGTTAAGTGAAAGAATTTAAGGAATATCAAGATGTCAATTAAATTAAATTATCAGTAATTAAATTTAATTGACGGGTATCGAAAATCTTAACGTGGAGAGAAAAATAAGTATTTAATAACATGAGCTCAATGCAATATGATCTTGAGATTATGGGTTAAAGTGCAATTATGGTTATTTAGTAGTGTGAACTGTAATTCAGTATTTTATAAAAATTACAGAAATTGCTGCATGTCTTTCAATAATTACAGAAACCTCTAGTTGGTGTCTGTATTTCACTGAAAGTCTAATTCATAATTACTCCACAGATCCCTGTTGTAGCCCTATATATATGCGGGTAGGTTGAACCATTTTTTAATAATTTTATATCATTATTGAGATATTATTTTTGTCTTTCAAAAACTTAAATATATCGGGGTTCTGTCGGAACGAGTTCTCGGATGATCGTAGCCCACACTACGTTCGAAGATCGCATAAGAGAATATAGTAAAAGATCTAACTAAAGTTTTAACTCGGAATCAAGTCGTAGTTAAAGATTAGATCGACAAGCGGTATTCATCTAAATTAATTTTGGTTGTACGGATTTTATTTTAATCGTTTTTTGTCAAAAATTTTATCTGAAATCCGTTTCGGCGTTTGTCTGTCCAGTTAATTTTTTTATCAAAAATTATTTTGCAAAAACAATGATCTTGGTAGTATTGCCTCCAACAATAGCCTTTGGCCGAAAAGGGTCTATTGGTCATCTTACTCTTTATGCAAGATTCACAGACTGAAAGTGCCTACACTTCCGATGAACTTAAAGGCCCATTTGCTACAAGTCTATTTATCTTTTTTAAATTAATATGATCTAAACGTAAGTGCCAAAGAAATATTTGATTCATTAAAGAAGTAAACTTTCTCTTATTTGATAAATTAAATGTGTTATTCATTTCAGTTAGTTGCAGTGTAGAAGAGATAAGAGATACGACATATATATTATCCATCAATGTACCAGAACAAATAAAATATTTTTTTTCACAATGACAGAATCACCAAAATTAACAGAATCTTTTTCCTTTATTAAACTCGAGACTGAAATTAAATTTTTTCTAATCGAAGGTACATAAAGACAATATTTTATAAATAGTATTCTATATTTACTAAAGCTGAGAGTGACATCTCCTACTACAACTGCTGCCACCATTGTATTATTACCCATATGCAGGTATATTTTTTCATCACTAAGCTGCCTAATTTCTTAGAACTACCGCAATAAATTGCAAACAAGATTAGTAATTCTCATATCTACACACTAGGTACCAGTAGATAACACCACTAAACATGTTTCAATCTGCAGTGAACATAAATTACTTGATTTGTTTTTCTTACTGACAAAAAATAGACACTATTTTTTCCAATGCTCAAACTAGTTACAGTGATAGCAGTTATCTCCCGACTTTTTTACGCAAGCTTTTGGTTCCTTAACCGCTTTTGGACCTGTGCCTCCCTATATTTGAATTTTTTTCTTTTCCTTGCCCTTTGGCTTAGAAGAAGAACCTGATTTTCTAAGAACACCCTCGGCTGCTTGAAGTTCCTTAAGAATGCTAGTGAAAAGTTGTGCTTGTTCATAGTATAGTTCAGGTAGAACTGTTTAAAACTTTCAGGTAGTGACTGGAGTATGATATCGACCTGAGTTTTTTTGTCAATTTTAGCTCTAAAGATTTCCAGTTCATTTAGAAGATTGATCATCTTTAGAACATGATTCCTAACTGGGGTGCCTTAACCCATGCTTGCATTTATTAGAGATTTCATGACCACCTACCTAGCAACACGATTTTGATCCTCAAATATTTCTTTGAGATTCATAATCATGTCATAGGCACTGGGCATATACTGATATTGATGTTGCAAAACATTTGATATTGAAGCTAAAATGTAACAGCGAGCCATCTAATCAGCTTTCTACCACTTCTGATGGGTTTGGGATTCCTATTCGGTCGCCCTCTCATTAGGTACTTGTGGACATATTTCAGTCAATACAAATTTGTAATCTTCAGTAGTTAATACAATGTCCAAGTTTCGTTTCTAGTTAACATAGTTCGGTTTCGTAAATTTGTTTTCTTTGAGTATTGAAGTGAGTGGATTGAAAGTCATTTTAATCATGCGAATCACATAATTAAAAATACCATTAATTATGATGAGTAAAATTTTAAATTTATTTTAATTTGAATCCCTTTACCATTTTTAAAAGAAATTCGCTAGTAACATGGTACCCTGTGAATAGCATGCCTCGATGGGAAAACGTCTACTATTCATCGTATGTCCAGACATACTAATTTCGATTAATCTTACTGTCTATATAACTGACCCTACCAAGTAAAATTAAATAGTAACATAGCTTCGATCCAGTATATAATAGTAGTGACTCAGATGGAGATGATACTATTATATACAACTAAGTGTTAACTATCACCCAATTCTAAATCAATCGTTTTGCAATGAACCCTTCAGATGAAGAAGTGATCCGTACTAACAATTATCTAGAATTATTGTTAAAAAAGATTTGTACTGCCGATACTGCAATTAATCTGTTTGATGGAGAGAAAGACTTTACTGCCAACACGCAATATTTAATTACATCGCTATAAACTGATGATGGAGACTGTGAAATTGATCTATGAATAAATTTTTTCTCCCACTTAGATTTTAAAAATATTTTTGAGAGTTATAAAAATTCGTTTAATTAAAATAGATTTATTAATTTTAAAAATCACACGATCTGAAAGAATCAAACAACTTTTCGTATATACCATTTCAAATATTCTGATTTATCAAACTATTTTTTCGTGTTTAAATGTATAACAAATAAAATTTAATAAATACACAATTTTTTTCTTCAACTTTTCAGCTAAGGTAGTGATTAAATATATTTATTTATTTTATTTTTTGTTCTATATCATTTGAAAAAAAATAATTTATTTATATTAAATATTTTTTAATTAATTAATTCAAAATCTGAAATTAATTTTTACGTTTTTTCAAGATATTCGATTTTATAAAAAAATCATCTTAAACGTGACATTTTGTATACAAAATAAAATATCTAAAACTTTTTCATTTAATTAAAAATTTTTAATTAAAAAAATTACTTTTATTTTTCATTACAAAATATTTTAATTAAAATTGAATTTTCAGAATTAATTAAATTAACATGATAAATAAAACAGATATATATCATCTACGCCGATAATATGAATATATATGCACGATATGTATATATTCCGATTTTATGATCAAATAGAAACTCTGGTGCGTTTTAAACTCCTGTTGAAGATAAGCTATATCAATCCTCGTTTCTATCAGTTTCTTATATTCCGATTGTATTATGATTTTTTGATACATTTCGATATATACAAATATATCGTTTCAATATCAAAACACATCAGAAAAGTTGATCAAAGTAGCCCCGAGCCAAGCCCCCACCGCCGGCCACCTTGCACCGTCGCTGCCACTTAGTGTCGCCACCTTCAAGCGGCTTTTGCTGCCACTTTCAGGTGGCTTTTGTCGTCACATCTGTGCTCCATTTTAATGCTTTTTATACTAAAAAATAGTTCTCGAAAAATAGTATTTTTTTATTTAAACATTAGTCTGAAAATTGCTCCAACAATAGCTAAAAAATTACCCGAAAATAGCCGTTGCTGCCGCCCACTTTAGCCTACTATTTGGGGTTTTTGGTGGTGTTTTTGCTCTTGTTTTTTCTTGAAAAATTGCTCAAATATCCAGTAAGATGTTGCTTCGAAGAACGCCTCGAAAATAGTCATGAAAAATCCCAAAAACTGCTCTGAAGGGCCGCTGACCTTGCGCCGCCGGTTGTTGCTGTTTTGTGCATTGTTTTAGCCCAACTTTTTAATGGTTTTTAGATAGTGTTTTAAAGTATTTTTTTACTATTTTATACCTAGAATATTGCTTAAAAATAATCCAAAAAATGACCCAAAAAATTAACAAAATCGGCCCCGAACCTCAGCTGGCAAAGTCGTTGATGGTGGGTTGTTTTTGCTGATTTTTTATGTTGTTTTTGACTTATTTTTACTACTATTTTAGTGCATAAATATTATAGAAACTCATCAAAAATTGTTGTAGAATCGTTAAAAAATTACCACAATTCGTGGCCCGTAAAAATTCAAAACAACCGCTAGTGCCGCCGTCTGTTCTTCGTATTCTTGGATATTCAATCTATTCTTAAAATATTCTAAGCAGATATTTAAAAACAAAAATTGCTATTACATCGATACCTATTTTACAAAGTCTCATATTCGATCTAGAAAAAACTTATTCTATCACAATCAACTCTCTTGATTAAAAAAAAAATTAAATCATCATTCAAACCATTTAATTAAACATGAATAAACAAATGATCATAAAATCGAAATTCGAATGCTTGCAAAATCAAGTTAGCACAGTTCTAAAACTACCTGATCCCGATAAATCGTAAATAAAAACTAAAATGGCTGTGATACCAATTGTTGGAGGCAAAACTGTCAAATCAATGTTTTTGTGAACGATTTTCGATAAAAAATAACTGGACGGGCAAGCGCCAAAACGAGTTCTAGATAAAAAAATTTTATGCCGAACGATCAAAATTAAAACTCGTGTAACCACAATTAATTTATAAGAATACATTTTTACCGGTCGATTCTTTAATTACGACTTTAATTCTGAATTGAAGCTCCCGTCAGACTTTCTACTTTATTTTCATATGCGATTCCCAAATGTAGTGTGGGTTACAATTTATCGAGAACTCGTACCAGCAGAACTTGGACAGCTTTAGTCTTGAAGACAAGTTATGAATATGGTTCAATCTACCTGCATATTTATAGGGTTACAGTATGAACTTGTAGAGTAATTATGACGAAAACTTCTAGTAGAACACAAATACGTATCCTACGATTTTCACAATTAAGTAAATCTTATAACGGTATCTGCAGTTATGAAAATCTTGTAGCGGTTTCTATAATTTCTATAAAATATTAAATTATAATTCGCACCACTAAAGAACTATAATTGCACTCTAAGCCATAATCTCAAGACGTTCTTGCATTGGGCTCTCGTTATTAAATGCTTAACTCATCTTCTCACGTTAAGATTCTCGATACCCGCTAATTAAATTTAATTACTGTCAATTTAATTTAATCGGCTTCTTGAAATTCTTTAAACCTTTTTGCTTAATTTATTTTACCGCCAGATAATCAAATTACTTGTAAGGTTTGGCCTGATCAAAACTTATAAACTTTCTTAAAGGGGTATCGTCAATTTTGATAATTCCGAACGTAAATTTCGTCAATAATTGAATTTACCATATAAATAATACCGCTATCCAACTTACCAAAAATATAGATCTATATAAGATTGTATCTTCTAATTAATCAAAGTAATGAATATTAAATATACGCAAATTAATAAAATTTTCATGATTAAGAGTTTAAGCATTATTCATAATAACCTTAGGGTATGAATTAATTTATATAATTAGTATAAAATTAATTATCCCAATGTGTCCTGTTCAATACACACAAAGTGTATTAGCACAGAGAGTCGGAACAATAGACGACGCTATTATCTATTCTCTGTAATCAAGATAGGTCTACTAAAATTCTGTACTGCAGTCGTTCCAATGGTATGTCAATTTCCATATAAACTGTACACATAAAACTTATATTTTGCAAGAACTTAAAATCTAATCTTCTGTGTGCAAATCGTATTCTATACATCAGATTAAATACTGTACAGAATAAATGATATTCATGCATAACATTAAAGAAATGATATACATACATTGCTCATTAAGATTCTCATAAAATAAAAATTAATTTATTTAAATAAAAATAAATACTAAAAATATAATTTTCAGTATACTGACCATAACACCGTCCTGGCCCGCAAGAAACCTAAACCTGGCCCTAGCCCGCATACCTCTTCTTTGAGCCTGGGCCTACCCCTGAGTCCATGGGTCAGGCCGCCCGAGGCCCAAGGCCAAGGCCCGCGCATTCTTGCCCGAGCCTAGGGCCCGCCTATTTTGTAAAGTTTAAAATATAATATTTATGTAATTAGATACTTTTGAATTTTGAATAATAAAATTTATGTTGCATTTAATTATTTAAAGTGTTCACTTATTATATTTATGTATTATAAATATTAGTTTATAACATAATTTATAAATTAATATTAATATATAATAAGTAAACTAATTTATAAACTTATAATAAACCTTGTAATGACCTGAGCTTTCGAGAATTTTTTTTAATAAATCAATTATTGCTTAATAAATATAATAATAAATAAGATATATAATTTATAACAATAAATAATTTAATAGCATAACAATTTTTTTAGAAGGTAAAATCTCTTTAAGAAATAAATATTTTTTAAAAGGTTGTAATTTTTTTTTGAAAAGCAAAATAATTGAGGAACAAATAAGTAAAATAATTATATTTATATACATAATCTTTATCTATCTCTATATATATATACATACCCTTTGGGTTGGAGACCATATATAAGTCTCTTGCGTCGTTGGGAATGCAATGAGTTAGTTTAGGAAAAAAAAAAGAAAGAAAAAAAAATCAAATCACACCAGTGCGCTGCTGAGAGGAAATCGGAGGAGGAAATTCCGCGTACGTTTTTGCACGGATCAAGAGTTAAACAAAGTTGGATTGTCGTGATATTTTGGAGGCATACTTCTCGCTTCGTGTTCTTGATAATTAACGGTTTTATTTTTCAACCGATAAGATCTAAACTTGCGTTTATTTTTACAAATAATATTCGATTATTTTGGCGTTCCGTTTTCTTCTGTTCTTCAACCGTTCTTCATTTTTTTTTTTGAAAGAGAGAGGAGAATAAGTCTCTAAATTTGTAGATTAAGAAATAGTTTAAACTATTTGTCTCAAACCGAATCCATTATTGTCGTGCCGTTGTAGAAAATCGAAAAAGGTAACCGAAATTTTTAGTTTCGCAACACATCGATATTTATTCTTTTATTTTGATTTTAGTTCCAATTATTTTCTATATTTTAATATGTATAATGAATATTATGATATTAAGGATTTTCTTTTAGTATAAACAATTAATCGAAAACTGAAAAAAATAACCGAATCACCAGTTGTACGCCATTCAATATTTAATTAATTCGTTGAATCCTATGATCATTTAATTGTTGAATTTTTTTAAAATATGTATAATGAATATTTTAAAATTAAAAGGGTCCATTTCAAAATAATAATAATAATAATAATTAATCAATTAGTCAAACTTTAATCTGGTTTCGTAGAAAAAGTTAAATTATTTTTAAAAAATAAAATAAAATAATGTAAATACGAAACTCGGATTCAAACTGACACTTGACACATTTTGTTTGATTCTATGATTATTTATTTATCGATTAATGCATGTTTAAATATCTTATACTGTCATTGATGATTGCAAGTTAAGTTATCAATTTTTTTTGTTATAACATAATTCGTATTCGCATGATTGATTATCGATTTTAGCATGATTTTAATTATTGGGAATGTATTCATCGGGAGAGTTGCATAAATAAACTTCACATGCTAAAAATCATAATGGAATTAATTACGAGGGGTTAGTTGTATATCGTGGTTTGTGGTGGTAATAGATATTATCAAGGTGCACCCGCTATAGACTGGGCCGGTGTTCGAAATTTGATCATATTCAGCGGAGTTTAGGTTTTTGATAAGTTACCTGGTAGACACCCACCGTAATCTGGGCCGGTGTATATTTTAGGGTAACTTCTTAGGCAGACACAGATGCGTTCTCGATTATAATTCTAGGATGATTATCTGGTAGAAATAGACTGTAGGTTGAGTCTTGTTATTATTCTAGGATATCATCAGACTGAAACCGCAGAAACCTCTCGTGCATTAGATTTGATGTTGATGATAATGGAGATGGTGTGTTCGGGTAGTGATTCAGGATAACCCTAGTTGGAGTTATTAGTAATTAATTAAATCACGATGCATTTTGATATATCTATTGTTTATTTGTTGATACCTATTGATGTAATTAGTTATCGATGCATGCTTCACTTATGATGAGTTTACTGAGTTCTACGAACTCATGATTTCATTTTATGTTGCCATAGTGATTCAAACACCAGGTTATGAAGTGCAAGATGATATCATAGAAGAGAACATAGAAGAACAGATTGAACCCTAATTCATGTGAACATACCCACAAGAGTCTTTATTATCAGCATTTTTATTTTCAGTTATTTTTTTTATTATTTTTCGCTTTAAGAACAATGATGTAATAAAATTTTTGGCTTAATTTTTATTTTTTTGAGAAATATTAGAATAAGAATTTACCTTTCTGTTGCCTATTATTTTATTTGTCGCTCTAACATGAATCCAAAATTTTTGGATCGTCACAAACCAATAAACTTATAATAAAATATAAAATTTTAAACTAATAAACTAATAAAGTATAAACTTATATAATAAACTAATAACAAGTAATAAAATAACAAACTAATAAACCACTGATAAACTAATAAACTAATATTAGACTATGAATTTGTAAACTTATATAATAATCTAATAAGCTAATATTAGACTATAAAGTTATAAATTTATATAATAAACTTATATAATAAACTAATATTAGACTATAAACTTATAATTTATAAACTAAGTAATTAACAAACTAATAAACTTATAAATAAAGTTATAATAAACTATAAATTTATAATAAAATAATAAATAAACTTACAATAAACTATAAAGTATAAATTTAATAATTAATAGTCTTATATAACAACTCAAAAAATAAAAAATAAAAAAATATACAAAAAAATAAAAAACCCACAAAAATCTCACCCAAAGCTCGGCTCGAGACCCGAATACTAAACCTGAACCCTATATTCCCATGGGCCTAGGCCGATCTCTCTCCCAAAAAGCCCAGTTCAGCCCGTCCCGAATTTTTGACAGGAGCTCGCCAGACCATGATAGAGTTTGACCCACTTAAACTATGATCGACTTGGGCCGAACCAGACCGAGCTGGGTCAAAAGTACACCTCTATTATGTACATGCATCTTTGCTATATATAGACCTA
>JAOTRH010070392.1:0-17910 GCA_034768845.1 Heliamphora exappendiculata | reverse complement strand
AAAAGATATACTAATAAAGAATAATTGAACTAACATTAAAAGAGAAGAAAGAGGAAATAAAATATTTTAAGGAAATGAAAAGAAAATAAAATGTTAGAAAGAGAAATTATGCTAATATTGAAAGAAAAAAAAAATAGAAAGTAAAAAGTTAGAAAAAAAATATTAAACCAAAAGAAAAATAAAATAGAGCATAGTATTAAAGAAAATAAAGTTGACAATAAAAGAAGATAAAATGCTATACTAAAAGAAAATGCTAAAAAAATAAATTACATTAAAGGGAAAATACAACAAGACCACTAGAACATTAAACTAATGAAAAAAATTGTGCATTAAAAAAAAATTACATTAGTGCTAGAAAAAAACAAATATTTAAGAAAGAAAAATGGACCATTAAACTAATTATTACAAGAAAATGAAATAAAATACTATTGAAATGAAATTTAGACTAAAAAAGAAAATTAAATGTTAGAACATTAAACTAATGTAAAGAAAAATAAATAAATAAAATGATAGAATTTAAATGGATATAATATTGACAATTACAACCATTTTTATGTAAGTGCCTTAATAAGAATAATTGACAACATTAACAAGTTGTAATTGCTATGAATGTTGGCACTATTTAATGATTTGATTAAACTAAATTTAAATAAGCAAACAAATAAACAAGTAAACTAAATGAAAGGAAATGCTAGAACATAAATAAATAAGGCAATTAGTAAGTAAAGCAAGAATGCAATGAAATGAAATATATGAATTGAAATTGAATTTTTAACCCGATCACTCCAAAGGAGAGAGAATGGAGTTAAAAGAATCGGAGATCTAAACGAGGTACCTTGATTGGCAGGGAATCCTCAAGTTGGGAATGTGCTTCAATGGTACAGTCCTTGAGTAGTGATCCAAGCAAGACTTCAACGTCGGTCGGACGTTCGGCAGGGTTTCGGCGTCAGAGCTCGGGATCGCTCGATATATTGGCAGAGTCTCTCTCACTCAAAATTCGTACTAAAAACGTACGCTGGGGTACGGTATTAATAAAATTCTTCAACCAATGAGATGTTGTCATGATTTGGGACACGTTAGGCCATTTGGAGTTGGCGGTCGCCACAATGCAAGTTGGCGGTCGCCATGATGAGAGTTGGCAATCGCCATTTTTGGTTAGGGTTTCTACAAAATTCTATGGCGGTCGCCACAATGCAAGTTGGCAGTCGCCTTACTTGGGCAACAAGTTTCGGTGGTTCGTCAAAATTTCATTTGTTTGAAGGTTTTGGGTTTGAATACTGAACTTGGATCACTTTTCGAGGATTGAATTAAGGCACTACTTCACCTGTTTTCATCATCGAATTCACCTAAGATTAGGCAGGGTCAAATTGAGGTGTCTACAGTTGCCCCACTTTGATATAACTTGCGTAGCAACGCGTAGAGTAAGTTATATCAAAGATCCAGAGACAACATCCATTTGGCCGAACCGTCAATCTTAGGCCACAAACATACAAGCATGCATATGATGTTGGCCGTACTCGAATTTTCATCGAGCTGCCTACGTACCCATTTTGCTAGGGATCAGACCAGAACGTAGTTCATGGGGCAAAAATGTAAAGATGATGCATGACAAGTATGATGCAATGCGAGTCAGTTTAGGGTCATGAGGAGGATCGAAAAGTCAATTTAAGGTCATGAGGAGGATCGAAGAGTTAGTTTATGGTCATGAGGAGGACCGACGAGTCAGTTTATGTTCATGAGGGGACCGAAGAGTCAGTTTAGGGTCATGAGGAGGACCGAGTCAGTTTAAGATTGTGACGAGGATCGATGAGTCAGTTTAGGATCGTGAGGAAGACCGTCGAGGTAAACATCGAATTAGTCATGATCTAAGAATGCGGGAATTGGAATTAGGTTTGTCAGAAGCGAGATTGAAATGATCAAAAGCAAAGTTATGGCTGAAAATTTTGATTTATCGAGAAGAAAGATTGCGAATTAATAGTCCGCGTTAAGATCTTAAAAATTCGGAACGAGGTGCAGAATGAGAGAGGAAAAAATATTTTAAAAGCTAAATTACGGTTTAAAATTATATTTATTGGGAAAAAAGATTGCAGATTAATAGACCGAGCTAAAATCTTAAAAATTCGGAACGAGGTGCGGAATGAGAGAAAAAAAAAAGGTTTCAAAACTCACCAAGTTATTTTTGGAATTATTTCTAAACACACAAGATTTTTTTTTTTTTGAAGAATATGCTCACTAAAAATTTTAATGAAAAACACTTAAAGTTTTACGTTTTCTAAAAAAAATTATTATTATTTTTAAATAGAATGCATGCAAATAACAAGATAAGTAAAAGCATGTATTAAAATCCCAAAAAGCCCATTTCAAAACCCCAAATCGTCATAATAGCAGTCTGACACGACGTGACTTTTGGACACTTGGCGGTCGCCAAGCCCAAACCCTTCTGACATGGCGGTCGTTGGGTAAAAACCCTTCGAACCTAGCGATCGCCGTGTGGCGTTTCAAGAAATCGGCGGCCGCTTACTTTGGAGTTGGCAACCGCCAACTCCAGGCGCGCATAAGGCTCTTTGAAGCGCGCGGACCAGGTTCATTCGCTCCTTCCTCACTCTCTCTCTAAACTTCGGTGCTCTCAAACTTCTCTCTCGCTTCTCTCTGGTTCACACGATGTTCACACTCTTGTTCATGATTCTACTCCTCTTCATGGCGGGACAAGGCCATGAGAATGACGATTTGGGGGCACGATGGAGCCCCTCTGAGGGCTCTTCTATGGGTGTCCCTTCTACCAGTGGGGGCACTTCCAGGCAGCCCACTGCTGCGATGGATGCCCTCGTGCTTGAGGCAAAACTTGCCTTCCGCCGTGTTACTAGGAGGCACGAGTCGCTGCTGAGACTCAGGCGGCTGCTGATGCTTCTGTAGAGGCCGCAATGGCTGACTTTTTGGATCCCGATACTGGAGAGGGTCATCCGGCCCCCTTCTACTCGCACACCTACGCTCTATTGCCTCACCGCATGGTTCCACGTGGGATGAGACGCTACGAGCCTTCTAATGATGTGGTTGCTACCGACGTTCTTCTGCGAGAGCCTGATCACCACATGTCTCGTCGACACCCATCGATAAATATCATATCCCTACTATTTCAATACGAGAGCATGAAATATCTCAAACGTAAACGCATGCCTAGGATCCCCCATGTGATTATGTAATGATAATATTGGCGATTTATTTTGATGTGTTGAATGATTTTGATGTTGTGGATGGTGATTGGGATTTGGAACTTAGCTTAAGTACCTATGCGATGGAGATTAAAACAGTAGGGACACTAGAATTCTGAGCAAATGGCAAAAATGGGCAATTATTATTTATAAAAGTTTAAGGGAAAAATTTTATTTTTATTTTTGGGGCATGAAAATTAAAGGGGTTATTTTTATCAAAATTCTAGAAATTTAAGGGATATTTCAATATCTTTAGGAAATTTTCCAAAAATTCTTAGAAAATTTAGGGAAATATTTTTAGAGAATTAAGAGAAACCCTAGGAGATTTCAAGAAAAATATTAGAAAACTTAGAAAAAAATTTTAGAAAGTCCTAGGGAATTTGGAAAATTTTTTAGAAAATCTTGAAAATTTTGGAAAACCTAAAAAAATTAAAGAGGAACTTTAAGAAGATGTTTAGAAAGATCTAAGGTTTTTGAAGAAAATTTTAAGAAAATGTTAGAAAATCCTAGAGATTTTGCTAAAAATCTTAGAAAATTCTAAAATTTTTGAAAAAATTGTTAGAAAATCCTAAAAAATTTGAAGAAGATTTTGAGAAAATTGTTAAAAAAACCCTAGAAATTTTGTTTAAAATCTTTGAAAATCCTAAAAATTTTGAAGAAAATTTTGAAAAAATTGTTAGAAAATCTTAGAAAATCCTAAAAAATTTGAAGAAGATTTTGAGAAAATTTGTTAAAAATCTTTGAAAATCCTAAAAATTTTGAAGAAAATTTTGAGAAAATTGTTAGAAAATCCTAGAAATTTTCAGAAAATCTTTGAAGAAAATTTTGAAAAATATTTTGAGAAAATTATTAGAAAAATCTTATGAAAATTTTAAGAAAATGTTAGAAAATTGTTAGAAATTCCTAAAATTTTGAGAAAAATCTTAAGAAAATTCTAGAAAATCTCAGAGATTTTAGGAAGATTTTATTTTTTTTTATTTTTTTATTTTTTTTATTAGAAAAAATTTTCAAAGATTCCTAGAAAATTAATCCCAAAAAATTAGGGTAAAAAGGGCAAGACACAAAATTATTATTATGTATTTTTTTTTTTTGGAAGAATATTAGAATGATAGAGATTTACCTGGTACACCAGGGCTTGAGGTTACTAGGATGTGCAGAAATCACGAACCTAGGGTTATGGTGCCTAATTTTCAAGGGCTTGAAAAGACTGAAAGAACCCAGATTTTGTTCTCAATTGTTTCCCTGCACTTTACTTGTTCGATCTGTTCTTTATGTATTCTCTATCTGTCTTCTCTTTATAGGTTGGTCACTACGTCCGAGGTTTCGGAAGTTCTGCCTTCGGGGAGGTGTTGGAGTGGTACAACGCCCTCCCTGCTCCTAACCGGGCTTATATCGATGCCTCTGGCATTGTTCGCTTCATACCCCTGTTGGGTAGAACGAGCAATGATTGGGTATGGCTGACAGCCCTTGCCGAGCGGTGGTGGGATACCACCAACACTTTTCATTTCACCACCTTCGAGACCACCCTTACGCATCTGAACTTTGCACTCATCACGGACATCCGAGTGGGTGGTGCCCCTTTTCCATTTGATCCATCCATAGCTCAGCCGTCCAATGCACGGCTGTACTTTCTCGAGGCTATCCCTGCGCAGATGGACTAGGATCGAGTCAGATACACTAGGTTCTTTAACCACTTCCGACACTTCCAATGCACCGAGCCTCGTCACTACAAGTGGGTCGCCCGAGGCTTCTTGATGTATATGTTTGGTACCTCCTTGTTTTCGAACAAGGAGAATACCGTCCACTTGCATTACTTGAGCGGCCTGGCTCGTCTTGATCGGGTCGCTTCGTACGACTATGGAGGCGCTGCTCTGGCTACGCTCTACAGTTTCATGCGGACCTTGACCCGATTTTCCCAGGAAGTCAGTATTGGGGGATACTAGAGGGTCTGGGAGGTATGATTTAGTTTCTGAAATTTTTCATTCATTTCTGTTGTTTGTTATTATTTGCTTGCTGATATCTTCTTCTTTGCAGTTGTGAACCTATGAGTTCCTCAGGCTTCACGTCCCGGCAAACTCTGTAGCAGACCCTCTGGTCATTTCCCGAGCTGGCTGGTGGTCCCGACGGCTGAAGGGGAAGAAGGCTGGAGGGAAGGACATTGATTGGTTCCGAATTTCGTTGAACCGACTGACTCCCGACCAGGTACTGTGCCGTTCTCTGCACACTGATTACTGTATGCTGTACACTAGCTATCATGTTGTATTGTATTCGTTGCTCTCTGTTTATATTACTACAGGTTCATTGGGACGTCTAGCGAGGAGCAGAGGATAGGGTCGGCGCAGATCTAATGCGCAGCCGAGATATCACTTCCAGGCGGATCCTACTGGAGGGCCCATTCGGTAGGGAGTACTATCTTGGCGAGTGAGTGGTTCGCTAGTCGCTCAACCTAGAACACTTCAAGATACTGGTGGTTCCTCCAGTCCGTATGTGCCGGACTGATCATCTGGGCCCCGTTAACTTGCTGCTGGAGACAATGGGGACCCCAGTTTCAGAGCTACTGGTGGTGGAGGGGGACCACACAGCCTAGGCCCGGGCACACCTGATGGGTCCCTTAGGTCCTGGCCCGGCTGGTCCTGGTGGTAGGAGGAGGGGACAAGCACTGGAGGATGCTGATGCTGGTGCTGCTGGAGTTGCTGGTCCCGGAGCTGGAGCTGCTGGAGCTGGAGGAGTGATAGGTCCGGAGATTCCCAAGGAGATGCAAACCGTGGCCTATGGCTTCTTCTTCTCCCTTCCTGTTCCAGTCCCGCTAGTTTCAAAGTTCAGAGCGGAGATTGGCCAGGTATTTCCTTATCCTTACTCCTTTCTTTCATTTTTTGCTTCATTTGTCTGACTGACCTCTTCTTTTCCTTTTTGTAGTTTAATTAGGCATGGATGGACCGTCTGTTGCTGATACTTACGGGTCAAAGAGCATTGATCCATCAGCTTGACGCCACCGCATGGGCAGCTGGCATTGCTTTCACTCCTGCAGCCATAGTAAGTATTCTCTCGAATCTTTCTAAAGTTTCTGTGCTTTTCTGTACTCTGTTCTGATCCTGATTTTCTTCTGGCAGCCTCCAGTCCCAGCCACTGGCATAATACCGCCACAGGCTCCTGTTAGGCCACCAGCTCCAGCTCCAGCTCCGGTTTGAGGTCACGGTTCCTAGGCATCTTCTTAGGCTCGTTCTAGAGGGTCAGTCTCGTCTGCTCGAAGCTAATCCAGAGTGGTATCTTCTTCTTTCGGCAGTGACCGTGATGACTACATCGAGAGGCTCTTTGAGGATGTGAGCTCAGACGAGGCTGGTCCTTCCTCCCGCCGGGTCCGCCCCAGGCATTAGTGAGAGAGAGAGCTCCCCCCTTCCCCAATTTCATTTATTTCTTGATTTATTTTGATGGGCTTGCATGCCCTAGTTTGACACATTTATCTGCTTCATGGGCCTGTGCGCCCCAGTTTTTTTTTCCTTGTTATACTCTACTACTTTTTGATGCACTTTGGCCCTTAGCACTATTTATTACTTCATCTGTCCATCTGTTGCATGGTTTTCCTTTATTTTTTGTTCAAACTGCCTTGGATGCATAATTCGGGTACCACGACTGATACAGAACACACAGACTGCAAACTGTCCCACACCTGCCATGTTTTAACATGGCGGTCGCCATGATCCAACAAGGTGGTTGCCACTTTCAAGGAAACTGACATAGCTGTTGCTACTTCAAACTTGGCGGTCGCCCGGCCAAATGGATGATGGCACTGTACTGTGCTTTTTCGAGTTGGCAGTCGCCAATTACAAGGTAGCGACCGCCACAATCAGTGTGCCTTTTACCGAATTTTTGGTTTTTCGTCCTTTTTTGCCGTATAAATACTGTCCTGGAGACCCCATTTGCTGTTGCTCGGACTCAGATGGCCAATCCCCTTTCTTCATGGATTGAGGAATTCTCCCATATCGAACGTTTGAACTTTATCCCTTTCGGTCTCAATGCCCTTTTCTCACTGATGACTGTGAAGATTAACAGACCTTTACTGATGGCTGCTGCACAACTGTGGGATCCGCAGTCTCACATTTTTCGGTTCGATCTTGAAGAACTCTGCCCCACTATGGAGGAGTTTGCAGTCATTTTGGACCTGACTCTGCAGAGTTTCGTTGTCGTTCCCACTCCTTTTCTTTCAGTTCGGTAGCAGGTGATGCAACTCTGTGGTCTATCAAGAAGGGAAGCTTCTCTACTGACATCAGGTGACTATCTTGACATTCCCTGGCTGATTGAAAGGCTCAGTCCTACCGGCGACTTTAGTGATCTTGACTTTCAGCTGCGGCGTCATTATGCTCTTTGCTTCTGTCTTCTTGCCCGATATCTTCTTGTTCCCTCTGACGGTCGAGTTAGCTGTACACTTATTGACATTGCTAATCATATGTGGGTGGGGAAAGACTTTGTGCTCCTTGTTTTGGCCGAGACATTGCTGGGCTTGGACGCTGTTCATCGTGGCTAAACCACGACCTTTGCTGGCAGCCCTTTACTTCTCCAGGTGAGCTTAACATCTTCCTCTGTATCAAGTTCTCTGTCGTACTGCAAAGCCTTTCTCTTACTGTTTTAACTCTTGCTACAGATCTGACTGGTGGAGAAGGAAAATCTTGTATAGAAGCCTCCCACTAATAGGCACAATGTCGCTGCTTTCCTTTACCGCCTGCATTATCAGATATGTGACATTGAGGCATCTTGGCGACAATATCTTTCTACTCTGACTGGCCCAGACATTACCTGGCAGTATTCTTGGTGGCAGATTCCCGCTATGACTCTGACCACTATGGACCACCCTGGCGTTCTGCTGATTGGTCTGTGTCAGACTACTTTTTACTATCCTCATAGAATCATGCGGCAGTTCGGGCGAAGTCAGATCATATCTCCCAGCATTCGAGGTCGTCTGTTTTCATCTACGCTGCGGGCCCCATTTTTGTCATCGTATCAAGACGCTTGGCCATCTCGCTCACGGATGGAGATGTAGGAACTGCAGTGTCCTAAACTTTCTATAGGGTACAAGGTGTGGCTAGTACAAGACAGGGAGGATAAGGATAAAGAGGAGGGAAAACATGCAGCGAAAAGGAGAAGGGTTTGAGGACCTCTGCTTCATTTTGAAAATTTCATAGCTTTTTTTTTTCTTAGAGTTTGGGACTTGCGTGCCCTCCCTTTATTTAAAAACTTTGTAATCTTGCTTAAAGTAATGAAAAATTCCCACTTCATGTTTAGGATGGTTCAAATTTATTCAAAGCTTGAATGACTTTATTATCAAAATTCAAAAATTAATTTACATTGGTCTTACTCAGATTCAAAGATGGTTAATAACAAAGAATATGACCGGACTTCTCACAAGAAGCTGCCTACGTATCCCAAAAAGATGGAATCAGACCTTAACGTAGTTCGGGCTCAATTTTTGCTCGGGTATTGACACTCTCTTTTTGTGATGCCTTAATTTTTGCCAAGGTCGCTCTTTCAAGTTTTCGGCCTTGCGGACTGCTCTAACTTTTGCCTGAGTTGTCTTGTCGGTTTTCAACTCAGCGAGTTTTTATTTTCTTTTTATTTTTTACCTCAGGGATAGTACTTTTTGAGTTGGTTGAGATTAACTGGAGTGGAGAATACAATGCCATCCAGATCCATAACGATGACTGCACCACCGGTCATGATGGTCTTGATGAGAAACGGTCCAGAGTAGCTTGGTTTGAACTTGCCTCTTGGATCAAAGATAGAAGCTCTGATCTCCTTAAGAACAAAATCTCCTTTTCTAAGATGCCGGGTCGTTGAATGCTCTTCCTATCCTCCTTTGATAACCTTATACATGAAACAGAGCATGCAGCCTTCTCTCATCAAACAAGAGCAACTCTTCCATTCGGTTCCTTTGCCATTCTGCTTTTGAAATACTAGCCTCAGTCACTACTCTTAATGAGGAGATTTCCACCTCAATGGGGTGTACGGCTTCCATCCCATACACTAGAGAGTATGGCGTTGTTCCTGTTGAGGTTTTGATTGACGTTCAGTATCCCCAAAGTGCGAATGACCGGTGTTCTGGCCAATCCTTATGTGAGTTGATCATCTTTTGCAGAATTTTTTTAATGTTCCTGTTTGCTGCCTCGACTGCCCCGTTGGTCTGCGACCAATATGGCGAGGACTTGTGAGCCACTATTCGGTATCTCTCGAAAAGATCCAAAACCTCTCCTTGGAAATGTGAGCCATTATCCGAGATGATTTCATGTGGGACCCCGTATCGGCAAATGATATTTTTCTTGATAAACCTAGTAACATGGGAGGCCTTCAATACCGAGTAGGAGGCTGCTTCTACCCACTTGGTAAAATAGTCGATGGCCACTAAGATAAACTCATGTCCATTAGATGCCTTTGGTGTTACCCTGCCAATCACGTCGATACCCCGTACTGAGAATGGCCATGGTGACGTCAGGTTGTACATCTGAGACAGGGGAATGTGCATAAGATATGCGTGAATTTGGCACTTGTGGCACCTCCGTACGAACTGTATACAATCTGTCTCCATCGTCATCCAAAAATACCCTTGTCGTAGAATCTTCTTGGCTAACATGTTACCACTCATGTGTGACCCACAGACTCCGGCGTGTATCTCTTCCATCAGCTCTTGGCCCTCTTCAGTGTTTACACATAGCTTGTTGACCCCAGAATGTCCTCTTTTGTACAGTCTACCACCACAAATGACAAGCTGCACAGATAGTTATCGTATTGCCCTTTTGTCTTTTTTACTGGTAAACTTGGGATATTCTCTTTTCTCTACGAAGTTCTGAATGTCAAAGTACCATGGAAGGTCGTCAGTGCTTTAGATCAAACTCTGATAATAGCAGCAACCATCGAGCCAGCCTTCCAGTCAGTGCTGGTTTTTCGAACAGATACTTCAATGGATCCATCCGGGAGATGATGTTCACTGTGAAAGACAATATATAATGCCTTAATTTTTGGGAAGCCCAAACCAAGGCCCAGCATGTCTTCTCCAGTGGCGTGTCTCGTACTTCTGACCCGGTCATCTTCTTGCTTATGCAGTAGATGGCCTTTTCAATCCCAGTTTTCCCTTCTTGTGCCAGCATACATCCCATATCCGAGTCAGCCACTGACAAGTAAAGAATCAGTGGCCTTTCAGATTCGGGAGGAGCTAGAATAGGTAGATTTTGCAGGCACGATCGTACGGCGTTAAAGGAGTCTTGGCATTTTTGATCCCACTTAAACTTGACTCCCTTCTTCAACAGGTGAAAGAGCGGCTCATAGGTAGTTGTCAGCTTTACGATGAGCCGACTGATAAACTAGATTCTTCTCAGAAAGCCCCTAACTTCTCGTTCGGTCTTCGGAGGAGGCATTTCCAAAATTTCTTTGATCTTCGAAGGGTCGACTTCAATGCCTCGTTAAATGATCATGAATCCGACCATTTTTTCGGCAGTGACTCCAAATGCACACTTCTGCGAGTTGAGCCGCATCTTGTACTTTTAGATCCTTTTAAAGAATTTTCACAGAGTTGTGATTTGGCCTTTCCGATCCTTGGATTTGACTATTATGTCATCCACGTACACGTCAACCTCCTTATGTATTATGTCATGCAATAAGGTAGTCACAGCCCTTTGATAGGTTGCCCCTGCATTTTTCAAACCAAACGGCATCACACGATAACAATAGGTGCCCCAAGGCGTGGTGAATGTCGTCCTCTCTCTGTCTTTGGGATCCATCAAAATCTAATTGTACCCGAAAAAGCCATCCATGAATGATAACAAGGCATACCCCGTAGTACTGTTGACTAAGACATCAATGTGTGGCAGTGAAAAATCGTCTTTCGGGCTAACCTTGTTAAGGTCCTAAAAATTCACGCAGACTCGGATACAACCATCTTTTTTTAGTACCGGAATAATGTTGGCTACCCATTTCGGATACTCGATTACCATCAGAAACCCAGCGTTGATCTGTTTGGCAACCTCTTCCTTGATCTTCAAAGCCCATTCTGGCTGAATTCGTCTTAATTTTTCTTTGACCGGTTTGGTATCAAGGTATAAGGGGATGTGGTGTTGGACAATATCAGGTTCAATTCCAGGCATATCTTCGTAAGACCATGCAAACACATCTTTGAATTCATTTAATAAAATTATTAATTATTCTTGTTCAACTAAAGAGAAAGAAGAACCAGTTTGAACATTTTGCGGGTTAGTTTCATTACCCAGATTTATTGACAAAATTTCTTAAATTATTGGTTGGGCACGCATTTCTTCTTCTCTTTTTATTAAAAATTTTATTTCTTCGGAGATATTCGCGTCGAATTCAAAATCATCAGAAAGCATATAAAATAAATCAAACAAAGCAGAGTAACCGGAAACTTCGTTCATTTCATTAAGAACAGTGAAAATTAAAAATTCGATAGTACAAGCCGAGAGAGGAGCACCAACAGATGTGCCCTCAACTACAGACTCTGACTCAAATTCGGACTCAGGATAGACGATCTGCTCATTACAAAACTCGATGGTCCAATTCTTCATTTCTTTTGCAGCGGCATCAACGATAAGCTTGGTGCAGTCGGCTGGCGCGCTGAAACCCATCATGAAGTAGTCCGATTCGGTTATACGCAATTGAGCCATATTCTCATTGAACAGCACTCCCATGTCAGTACCATCGAGCTTGTCGGCCCAGTCTTCCTCTTGGTCCTTCTTTCCTTTTTCTTTCCCTTCCAATGTCTCTTCCTCCTCTGTGTTAGACAACTGGTGGCTGAGAAAGATCTCCAACCCTGGCAACTTTTGATTGGTATCTTCATCGATCCATGGTTCTGGAAAGCCATAATACAGGAAATCTTCCCCCTCCTTGACGAAGTATCCGTTGAGCATCCTAGAATAATTGGCCTTTTGTCCCTTTCTAAGCCCTTCCAGATCTTCCCCCATTGGTTTATACCCAAGACCAAAATGGTGTGAAGTCCGCAATACCTGAATGGGTTTCGGGATTCCCTGGTGCTTGCGTCCTAATCCCATGCCTGGAGAAAAGGACATTTTTCTCATCATTGTTATGGTCCGCGGGTTGACATATCTTTCTTATCCATTCATCAGCATCTGAACAACCTATTCTTCATCGAATCAAAAATCACTGAGCAACACATCATCTTCACTATGCTGAACTTCCAACAGAGTTGTGCCCTCTCCTCCTTTCGGGGGGTGAATGTTATCTATCTTCTCCGTGGATAGTCAAAATGGTCCTGTTCTTTATCAATTTCAATTTTTGGTGAAGGGTAGATGGTACCGCCTAGACATTTGGGTCATGCAGCCACGGCCTGCCCAGCAGCAGATTGAAGGAGGCCGGTACGTCTAGCACGTGAAACTCAACTGACGTCTCCAGAGGTCCTACTGAAACGGCGAATGACACTAGTCCTAGTACATCCCTTCTTGTGTTGTCATAAGCTCACACTCCTTAATTGCATGGAGTAAACTGATCTGGCCTCATCCCTAGGCAGACAGCCATTCTTAATAGGCAAACATTCAGGGAAGACCCATTATCAATAAGGGTTACTAGAAACCACTTTCCTAGGCATTTGACGGTGATATGCAGCGGCTTGTTGTGACTTTTTTCTTCAACAGGCAAATCTTTATTAGAAAAAAAATGACTCTTGGTTCGACGGTTGGCAGAATAAGCCCAATAAGCTACTCGGGGGTTGCATCTATCGGGACACTGGCCTTGTTCAACACCTTCAAAATAGCATGTCTATGCTTATGTGACGCCATCAATAAGCCCCAGATACTGATGTTGGCCTGCGTCTTCCTCAACTGTCTCAGTACAGCATCATCCTCCTCCTCTTGCTCTGTCTCTTTCTCTTTCCCATTTGGATGTCCTCTTCCTAACTGAGCTGGTTTAAAATGTCGTCAACTTCTAGTTAGGTGTTCCACGCCGTCTTCGGGATCTCATAATCACGGCATCACATTATCAATCTATCTTACTTCGTTTACGTGTAGAGGGCTTTCAAATGCCCACAAATCATTTAAGTTACTAACGGCTTCCCTTTCCCTTCTTTCCTCGTCATCTTTAATAGCCCATGTATTATCTATTTCTTCCTAGATGTCTTTCTCAATAAAATTCACTTGCTGCTCCTGGGCAGCCTAGAAATCAGTCCACTCTGCTCCGTCTGATTTTAACACAATTCTTACTAGCCAGTAGGACTGCATCTCGTCGGTGTACACTTCCTCCTCAAAAAGTTGGGTAAGAATGATTCCATCAAGTGTATGACCAAACCCATAAGGTCGAGTCGGGTAATCTAATGGCCAATCATCTTCTTCATTGCGCTCCTCCTCTTGCATGTAGGTTAGGTTTATCGGTTGATACTATTCCAAGGTATTATATCATTCCATTCTTCCAACTTGTCTCGACTGTCTTTAATCATCATAAATGAGCATGCTGTCCGATCCTCAATTATTGAAACATGAGGGCGTGGTAGGTGTGCTCAACAGATGTGCTGACTCGGGTCCTCCAATTCTCCCGGAGACATGTAATTTATCCTAGCTTGCCTGGCATAATTCAGTAGTGGGTTAGTAGTGACATTCGACATTGGGGTAGCTGACGGAGGAAAGATCACTTTGTTGTCAATGAGATTCTGAATCTCATGACAGAGCCTCATACATTTGTCAGTTAAATGCCCGTGGCCATGGAAGAAGGCGCAATATTAAGAGCCATTGTATCTCTGGAGAAGCGGGTCGGGCGCTGGCATGGGATCTAGTACCTTGATGAGTCATTTTTCTACAAGATGGCTTAAGGTAGTTGATAATGGGATGTTGAGAGGGGTGAAAGTTCTTCGCGGCCATTGTTGCGTTTGCTGACCATCGCCTAACTACTAAAGGTTGCTCGTTTGATGGGTGAAAGAAGAAGGGTTCAAAAGGTTTACCTCGCCCGAATGGGACACGAGGTTAGTTGTAGCGGATTGATTCTGGTTAGTTGTGGGAAAATTCCTTTTTGGTGATTTCTGACTGAATTATATTTTCTCGATATCACCGGATTGGATAGCATCCTCAATTTGAACCCCAGCGTCGAACAACTGTTCAAAGATGGAAAGTGGCTGCGTGATGAGGTAGCGCTTTAACAGAGACTGCAAATTCTTAACCACAATCCTCACCTGTTCTTTCTCAGTGGGCTTGTTTGTCATTTTGGCGGCCTTACCCCTCAATCGGGTCAGGAAGTCAACAAAGAATTCCCTGTTCTCCTGTAAGGTCATCTCGAGCTCTCGGGTAGTTACATCCAGTTGGACATTGTAACTATACTGGCTGATAAAAACCATTGCAATGTCTTCCCAAGTCCTGGTTTTAGCTATATCAAGGGAAAAAAACCATTTCTGGGCTGCCCCAGAAAGAGATTGATGAAAGAGCTGAGACTTCAATTGGTCATCAATCCCCATCGGCGATAGGGTACCAACATACATTTGGAGATGAATTCTAGGATCTTCAGTTCCATTGAACTTTTCCATGTCCGGCATTTTAAATTTTTTTGATAATTTAGCATCTGAGAACAAACATAGTCCCCCTACATCTAACATATATTCCTTAACTCCCTTGGCTTTCCTGAGGAGCTTCTCCATCCGGTCAATTTTCTCAATCAGTGCAGACTCTCTAGACTGCGCAGTGTTTTTCTCCTCGATTGTCACCTGACGAGGGTTCCGTGGTGGTGGTGGTGGAACAACTTGCGGTCCATCGGGGACCTGGTTGTCATCCCAAAAGTCCTCTCTATTTTCATTCATGTCATTTGATTGTCCAGTCACAACAGGAATACCGGCCTGAATTGCCCGAATCTGTGCCTGACATTGCACTTGAGCCTGGGTCTGTTGCTCTACGGCTCTCTGTATATCAGTAATTGCCCTCATTAGAGATGCCAAATTCATCTCATTTTCTGTCATTTCAACTGACTCAGTCGACTGTTCAGATACCCTATAAAGTCTTCATGTCACTGATCTTTTCCAGACACGTGTTGATTGTACTTTTCTCAGTCCAATGGTAATTCCACAGAGAAATCTATATCCCAAAAGCAAAATGACTAGTATCAGACACTTCCCGGGTAAATATTCTGACAACAGATAGCAAATATCTCAGATTCTCAAAACAACATATCATGAGCAGAAAACCATGGAAGCTATAACAATGCCCCTGTTGGGCTCATATTGGCAGCATAATAACAAGATGACTTAAAAACCATTGTGATGGCTGAAAAGGGGATCAACTAAATTCTATGGGGAAGATTTGCCAAAAACGGACAGCACTCTGGCAAGAAAATAAAGCTATGCTGACCGGACTAGTTTAACCTAAAATTTTTAAGAAAAAACGGGCAGCATGACGATAGGAAAATAATTCTCACGGGTATTATAAGGGTTTGAAAGAAACGAGCTTATGTCGAGGATTTAGAGGAAACGAGCCTATGTCAAGGGGGAGAACTAACGACCCGGGAAGATCTCAAAGGAGAGAGAAATCACCCTAAAAGTTAAGACGAAACATGGTCATGATGACGGTAAAAAAAAATCAGAAGTGGTGAGAAACAAAAACCCAAGTAAGAACCTGAAGGAAAAGCTAGCCTAAGCAAAAGATAACAGAAAACTCGGGTCGAACCTGGAAAAAGAACTAGCCTAAACCTGATCAAAATAATCCTAACAGTATGCAAACAAAACATACAATGAAAAAAAATACATAATCCTACTAGGGTTAGAAACACCTAAATGGGGGGTTTTAAGTTCACTATATGTAAAAGGTCGATTTTGATCAATCGAACGGGGTATCTTCTGAATAGAGCCGGGTATATATCTCCCATGCCTGGAGTGGAGCAGGACATGGTCAAACAGTACGCCTGAACTCTTTTACTGCACCTATGATAGCGTACAATCAGTAAGGGTTGCCCGTCTCCCTAACAATCCTCGAAACGGATTAACGTTCAGGGCATCAAGTCGACCAAGCAGGGGGGGTTGAAGAACAATGCATATGTATGCAAAAATACAAACGAGAAATTTTATTAAAAACCAATTATGCTTTTGAGTCTAGCGCTCTTATTCAATTTTGGAAACCAGTCCCCAACACAGTCGCCAGAAAATAATATGGCATTGGGATTTAGGGGTTTTTTAAAATAAGTGTTTCAAAAATAAGAGAATTCAAAGACGTTTGCAAAAATATTTTAACACCTTGAAAGCTAAATTTTGAAAATCCCTTCTTTGTCGAAAATAGAGTCACAACTTAGTTTTTGAGAAAAACTAAAAAAAATAAAAAAAATTGCTACTGATCTTAAAAACGTTAACTAGAGAAAGAGGGTTCGGGGGCTAATGTACAAATCGAAAAAGGTGTTAGGCACCCCACCCCGTTCACTCAACCATAAGGTTGGCCTCTACTAATCATCATTGGTTGTTGAATAGAATTTCTCAAATGCATGCAAATAAGAAAAATGGAGGCAATGAGTGAACACACAAAATCAAATATGAAAAATACATAACATATGTACATAGCATTCCAAATTAGAACAAATAAGAAAAGAAGATCATAAGTCCTATGGCATGCAATTTCTAATTAAAGGATACATGGAACACTCTCGCATGCAATATTCACAAAGTAAACTAAACTATCATGGTTTAAACAAAAAAATACAAACATGCTAGAAATTGTTAAAATCACTTAAATATGGATTGCTACAAAATAAACAAAATTTTAAAGAAAATAACTACAACATGCATATTATTGAAACAAACTAGATTGGTATTAATATAATGAATATAAAAGAAGTGCTAAGTGTCAAATAAAATATGCATAAAATCCTATATTAAAAAGAATATTTACTAAGAAAGAACTTAAACATGGAAGATAACTTAAAGATTTTAAAGAAGATAGAATTTTCAAAGAAGATTTATGCTAAAAAGAAGTTAGGAAAATACTTATTAAACTAATGAAAAAAAACCTAACTGTTCATATTTTGTGTTTAAAAAAAAATGGAGAAGTAAATAAAAAAGAAGAAAATTACACTTAACGATGAAATGTAGCTTAAAAGACTTTTTATGATTTTTTTTGGATTAACAAAAATGAAGGAAAAAGAAAAATAAAATAAAGAGAAAAAGAAAATAAAGCTTCTAAAAGAAAAATAAATACTAATATTAAATGAAAGGAGATACTAATAAAAAATAATTAAACTAACATTAAAAGAGAAGAAAGAGGAAATAAAATATTATAAGGAAATGAAAAGAAAATGAAATGTTAGAAAGAGAAATTATATAAATATTGAAAGAAAAAGAAAAAAAATAGAAAGTAAAAAGATAGAAAAGAAATATTAAGTTAAAAGGAAAATAAAATGGAGCATTAGTATTAAAGAAAATAAAGTTGACAATAAAAGAAGATAAAATACTATATTAAAAGAAAATGCTAGAAAAATAAATTACATTAAAGAGAAAATACAACAAGACCACTAGAACATTAAACTAATAAAAAAAATTATGCATTAAAAAGAAATTACATTAGTGCTAGAAAAAAATAAACATTTAAGAAAGAAAAATGGACCATTAAACTAATTATTACAAGAAAATAAAATAAAATGTTATTGAAATGAAATTTAGACTTAAAAAAAATTAAATGCTAGAACATTAAATTAATGTAAAGGAAAGAAAAATAAATAAAATGCTAGAATTTAAATGGAT